>CANTUT010000942.1:0-106187 GCA_947687605.1 Reutealis trisperma
TACATACATACATACATACATATATATATATATATATATATATATATATATATATATATATATATATATATATATATATATATATGCACTATTATTACATAGGTGCATGTGACATTTAACTGTAAATGGTGAATCAATATTCTATACTATACTGTGATTGTGGTTGATGGATGGAGGTCGGGAGGATACAATACCACTTAGGATCATAGGTATGATTATGGATATGGTTACTATTTTGATTATGATGGATTGAGAAGATGAGCTATGACTGGTGTATGTTGGCCAGGCTTGCTCATCACCAGGGCCGCTATTAGTCGAGTCAGGACTGCTTAGTATAGACCAATGACAGTGGGCCCATTAGACATAAGAGACAGATTATTGGATTGAGAGAGCTAGGATAAGGGGTTTGGCTCCCCACATTGTTTATTAGTGTGGTACTGTGGATCGTATCCCATCCTTGCTTAATTATATGATTTGTCTATCTCTGTGACATGGTGCAAAACACAAACACTAGAAACTTGCCTATAGGACACTAGTTTAATATATTAGTTAGTATCGTTTACTGAGTCAGATGCTCATTCCTGTTCAACTTATTATTTTTCAGGTCAAGGAATGAGCTAGTAAAGGAATTGTAAACTGAGTAAACTGCCTAGCTCCCTTCAGTAGTAGTTTGTATTATTGAGTATTGAGAAGTGTAAATAATATAACTCATTAATGTTACCTTTGTTACTTGTATTTTATGTGATTATTAGTTACTATGTATATTTTAAGTTGGAACTTGGTTGTTAAGCAAGATCCACTATTATGTTATAATTGTTATTTATGAGATAATAGAGTTATTAGCCCAGTGTGGCTTCAATTTAAATTGATATTGGTTTGGATCTACTTAACGTGTGGGCCCGTATCTCTATTATGTGTTAGTTTGTTAGGTTGTGTGTGGTCAGGCTTACTACAAGCACTGGTAGCCATATGCATTTCCCGTGTCCTAGTGTCGGTTACGTGCCCACGGGTTTGGGGCGTGACATAGATAATCTATTAAAAATGGAAAATTCAACAATTTAGCCCAAAAAATTCATAGTCAATATCTCATTTTTAACATCAATCAATTTATTAGTAGTTGCCATAAAAGGTTTATCCAACAAGATATGCAATTCTGACCTATTAAACAACTCATCTCCCATATCCAACACCACAAAATCAATAGGCACTATCAACCATCTTACTTGCACTAGCACATCTTCTATAATTCCCCTAGGAAATTTCAATGACTTATCAGCTAATTGCAAGCTCATTTTGGTGCGTTTCAGCTCTCCTAAATTCAACTGCTTAAATAAGGCATATGGCATCAAATTAATACTAGCACCTAAATCTAACATACTTTTAGCCTTTTTACCACTGCCCATACTAAATTCAATGATAAAACTACCAGGGTTCTTAGGTTTTGGAGGTAACTTTTACTAGAGTACTGCATTAATCACCTTAGACACTATTATTTTCTCGTCCATCTCTAGCCTCCTTTTCTTAGAATTCAGCTCCTTAAAAAATTTTCCATACGCAGGCATATTCTTAATCACATCAAGCAAGGGCAAATTGATACTTACCTTGGATAGCATTGTGAAAAGCTCATCAAATTGCTTGTCTTGCTTACCATTTTTTAAACAGCCTGGAAATGGAATAGGAGGTTGATAAGGATTGTCCACTTTGTGTAACTTCACCAAAATTATCATTTATTGGCTTACCATTCCAAAGAACCAAGATAGACTTAGCTTACACCGGTTGGCTAGGAAGTTTCCCTTTTTTATTTGATTGCATATGGCTTGCAATTTGACTAATTTGAATCTTTACACTTCACACTACTGCTTCCAAAGAGTCAAATCTTCTATCATTAGCCTCTTGAATTTTAGTGCTAGTTTGAATGAAAGCATTCAGGCTATCCTAGCTTCCTTTGCTGTTGTTGGTTTGATGATTCTCCTTGGAACGGTTGGCTTCTTTGCCACATTTGAAATGGAGATTGCTGCTGCTGCTGTTGGTTGATGATTTTTTAGTAAAAGTTTGGATGGTTTTTTCTAACCTTGGTTGTAGGTGTTGGAAAAGGGATCATTTCTTGCCCTAGGTTGGAAACCATCCAAGGTTTGTGCTTGCTCATAATCACCTATAAAAGAATCAAAACTCTAAGAGCAAACATTAGCACCATGACCAAAAATACCACAAATACCACATACCTTTTGTTGTTGAACTACTGTGTTCCCCTTCATGGTGAGGAGTTTGACTTACTTAGTAAACTCAACTATTTGCATAACCACATCTTTCCACAGAGCTCCTTCTTTAAATCTAACTCTTCTCCCTCTCACACTTTTCTGCTGAGAGTTAGCACCAAGCATCTCAAAAAGTTCATAAGTTTTCTTAGCAGTGATCTCTCCTATTACCCCTCTAGCTACATTGTTAACTATGCTTTGGCTCTGGAATGTGAGCCCATCATAAAAGAACTGGTTGAGCAATTGTAATGGATAGTGATGGTGTGGGCATTGAATTTGCAACATCTTGAACCTTTCCTATGCTTCATGAAAAGGCTTTCCTTCCATTTATGTGAAGGTTGTAATCTTTGATCTCAAATCAGCTATCTTTTGGTGATAGTAGAACTTCCCCATGAATTTATTGTACACCTCCTCCCAAGTAGTCAATGAATCAGGAGTAAGTGTCATCAGCCAAGATTTAGCTCTGTCCTTCAAGGTGTAAGGAAAGCATCTCATCCGCAACTGATCTTCAATTAGACTTTATAGAGGAAAGGTTTGTATGGCGGAGTAGAAATCCCTAATTAAATTGAGGGAGTCTTCATTTGGCACTCCATAAAAGGATAGGAGCATGCTATAATGTATGTTTTTCAGCTCATAATTTAGGGTAGTCGCATTAAGTTTAATGCATGATGTTGTGGTGCCTATGATTGGCCTATCATAATCCTTCATGGGTCTCATTTCCTGTGCCATAATGTATGGTTCTTCTTAGTCTTCTACCCTTGGATTTTGGGATCTATTGGATCAATTTGGTCTTCATTTGGCTCTAATCTTCTTCTTTCTCCACCTAACCTGTGCATGTTATCAATAAAAGAGACAATCTCTCCTTCTAGAGATCTTTTTCCTTTCATAAAAATCTCAAAAAACAAATGAAAATAAAAACTAAAAACAAATATATTCACAATGAAACAAACAAATTCGCCTTGCAATTCCCCGACAACGGTGCCAAAAACTTATTCACCTCAAAATAACCTGTCCAAAAGTGACCCACAAGTATACGGGGCAATTGTAGTATATCAGAAGCACCCAAAGTCGTATCTCTCAAAGAATTGCAAATGAAAATATTTGTCTCAATTTAAAGCAAATTAAATGAAAAGAATTTGAATGATTTAATTTTAAAAAGAAATAAATGCAAAACAGGAAATTAAAAGAAAATGTGGATTAAAATGCAATAGGTTTAAAAACAATGAATGAATGATGTCTAGGGTTTGTATTCAGTTTATCAATCCTATATGTTCATGAATATACCTAATTGATTATTCTAAAGCCTTAGTTTCTAACAATTCTAAGAATAAAAATCAATCTATTAGCAATTGCATTCATAGAAATCATTCTATCAAATCATATATCAAAAACTAAAGTATAATCTTAAAACTTACATTTCTAATTCATTTTAAGATCCTAAAGGAATGAATTCTGGAATTGAACTTAAACTCTAGTTCCTTCATTCAAAACCTAAGTCAAACAATGAATCAATTCAATTAGGAATAATAAAAATAATCAAAAGGGATTATATTTAATTCTATATCATGAACTCATAATACAAACCCTAGACAAGACTAAAATTAGTTCATAAGAAACATAATGATAATCTCTAAGTTATTAAAATCAAAAGAATTCATTGAATTAAAATCTTCAGTTCAATAATCAAAAGATGAAAATAACCAAGAAATTAATCTTATAAACCAATTCGATGTTCTAACCCAATCTCTTGGCATCTTCACAAAAAATTCTCAAAATCATTAAAAACAATCTTCTCTAAGTGTTAAAATCTGAAAACCAAAATAAAATTCAGAGAATAAAAAATTGGAAGAGAAGATACTATCCCCCAAAATTCTCCAAAATCAAGATCATTTTCTTCCTCAAAACAGCCCTATTTAAAACAACAAAACTTCTTCTCTAGTTTCTACTTTCCTAAAATAATTTAGGGTTGAAAATCTCGGATAATCTTCAAAATCTACATAGAGGTGATGCTGCAGGGCGCTGGGGAAGGTAGCTAGGCACTGGGCATTGGTGGGCAACAATAAGCAAGTTGCTGCGGGGCGCTAGAGAGCTTAGCAAGGCGATACTAGGCGTTGCTGCTGCTGGGCACTGGAGAAGGTAACTGGGCGTAGCAGGAAGGAAGCTAGCACTGGGGAAGGTAGCTGGGCACTGGGGAAGCTTGTGCTACTGCTGCTAGGTGCCAAGAGGCCGCTGTAGACACTGTTGGGACTGCTGCTAGGCTTGGCTACTGTGCAATGGCATTCCTCCTGCCGTACAACATTCTGCTGAATTTTTCGACTTAACCCAAATATCTTCCATTTCTTCCATTATTAATGCAATTGAAACAACTTAACAAATGTATTAAAAGTATCATAAAATCATAAAAATAAACTATAAATTAACAATTTAAAGGAACTAAAAATAAGATAAAATTATGACAAACCACCTCTTTCATCTTAAAGTCAACCATATCTTTCACTTAGAAATGTCAAAATAGTGATATCACTTTGGTTCCCTTTTTCCATCCATTTTGTTTGAAATTTATCTAATTTCTTCACCTAGAAATGTCTAATCTAGTTGTCCCTCTCGTTCCTTTCCCTACCTTTTCATCAGTCTTGACCATATCTATCAATATACCTAAAAATATCTAGCCACTAGTCTAGATATCCTTTTGGTTCCTTTTCTCATTTTCATTTATCAGCCACATTTTCTACCCATAAATGTTTAAAAACGTTTGCTTAAACATGTTATGGTTCTTTTCACCATTTTCCTTTTTTACAGTGTCTCTCACCCAAATATGTCCAAGCACTGACCTAAACATCCCTTTAGTTCCTTACACCATCCCAACTCCTGGGTTTACTATCATCAGAATTACCTTACAGATAAAATAATTCTGATGAGGGAGCAACTGTGAACTCTTAATTTTGCATCTATTGATCCAACCATTCCTTGGCACCTATTAATCCAGCTGTACCTTGACACTTACTAAGTATAACGCACTACACAGAGCCATTATTGCAATCATATTGATAGGTTACTAGGCAGGAGTGAAGGGGGCAGCACCCCTAAAAGAAAAATTTAGCTTTCAAATGTGTTGATATCTAAACACCTAATTTTCCAATACAAACCAACAAACCAATCTCTAAAAGAAAGTCTACAGTCAATTTTAGGCGGCATGCAAAGTGCTAGTGGCACCCTACAGGTGCCGCCGGTGCCACCATTCCTTCTATTTTTTTCTCCTTTTTCCTCTGCAGCTTGATTTTTTAGTATTTTTAGCCATATCCTTTTGGTCTTTTTACTTTTTCACTTTCCAAAATACCCCTCAGCTAATTTGCCTATAAATAGGCCCTCCGTTCCTCCATTTATCTTCACCCCTTGAGCACTTGTAGATTGGCTATCTATTTGCTTATTTTCTTCTTCTCCCTCCAACCACTCTATAATTAATTAATTAATCTTATTAATTAATTATCTCACCCTAACCAAGTTAATTAATCTTTCTAATTAACTAAAACTCTTTTTTTAAAATTAAAATTAATCACCTAATTAATTAATTAATTAATCATTTTAATTAATTAAATCACTTTTTTTTCAAAATCAAATTAATCCTTTTTTTAAATCCATCCTTCATCCAAATTAATTAATTAATCATTTTAATTAATTAATTCATCCATCAATTTCATCACATTAATTAGTTAATTAATCATTTTAATTAATTAGTTAATCTCACAATCAATCCAATTACCTGGTCCCGATAAAATGAAATTTCAGTCCAGTAAAACTTTCCGCCCTCTAAAAGCAAAGGTATCATTCTTTTCCTCTCACCCACAAACCCAAATAAAATTAATCAATCCAATCAACCCCTAAATCCCTCCACTTAAGCATGGAATAAATTATGTGGATTTTAATTGTCATTCAATGGGTGTGTAGGCAAATTTGGAATTCAAATCTAAATCACAAATCCAATCCCAAAATTAATTCCATTTTCCCTTTTCTTTCAATTATAATCAATTATTTATTTTTGAAATTAAGGATTAATTATGTGATTCCTCTAAATCCATAAGAATTAGAGGGAACACTCTCCTTAATTTATGGATATTTACTTTAATCATTTTATTAATTTTCCATGCACCTGCATTCATACTATACCATGTTCCTACATTTGCCACATTATGAATGTCATTCATGAAATCAACTTTTTAAAGTCAAATTATACTTAAAAGTCAAATCGCAATTATTTAACTAAAAACATAATCCCCAAGCTCAACTTGGTTTGAGGCTAGTGATTTTCTCATTGGGTAAATTAATTAACTAAAATTAATGAATCAAAGTCATAAAATGAGTTTTTCCTTAATTTTTCATTTTAAAAAAATATAAAAAATTAGGATGCGACTCTTAAAATCACTTTTCAAAATCAAATGCCAATTTTTTGAACAATAGCCGTTCTAATTGTTAGCATCGAAACTCATTCCATGAACTCCTTAAAAATCTCTCGACTTCTCTGAAGGCCAATTCCCCTTAGCAAGGGAAGGGCATTCAGGCGAGATATCACAAGAAGACAGCTCAATCCTACATTCTTCTGAATTGCTCTAAAGTTGCAAAATACATCAAGTAAGTTACAACTTAATAAAAATAATTCACAATAAGTTTATTTTAAGTGTTCTTATTGTGTTACTTATTCTTTTTCCCATTTTATGAAGTTTATACATTGATATGATGAAGCAATCTATGCTGAAGATAGCAACAACTGATATGGACAAAAAATTAGAGCCTAAATTTACTCAGTGGTTTCATTCATATATAAGTTTAATGTAGTAAAGTTACTTAAAAATTAATCTAAGATTTTTTTTTCTCATATCATTATGTTTGTATGTTTATTTTCTTCATAGGCCAATGATCCTATGAATAGAATTATGAATTAATTCATTTTTGATCTTTTTAAGGGTCCACTATGGTATGCTACGACTTATCATGTTTACTTCATGAACAGTTACAAGTTTCATATTGAAAAACAAAGTTTGAGTAGGTTATCAATTAATAATGGGTATGTATAAAGGTGTCTAATTACAGTGAGAACGCATTTGACTATAATGGTCAATTAATCAAGGTAATGCAATTGAAATATCCTGCACTTCCAATTAAAAGGACTATTTTGTTTAATTGTGAACGCTTTGATCCAATGCCAAATGCGGGAATGAAAGTTTACATGCAACATAATCTTGTTAAAGTCAACCACAAGCAGCGATTCAATAAATACAAGCCATTTATACTGGCAATTCCAGGTTGTCAAGTGTATTATGTTCCCTATCTGAGTCTACGATGAGATAAAGCTTATTAGTGGGCAGTATGCAAAATTAAAGCTAGATTAGTTGTAGAGATTAAGGACGGTAGTGGAATTAGAACAACATCTGAAGAACCATTTTAGGATGGTGAAGTTCATAAGCCTATGCTCGAAGTTAACAATGATGAGCCTCTTGCAACTTTAAATAATCCTGATGAGCCATTAGTTGAAATGAATGACAAAGATGATAATGATACAGAAGATGAATCTGAGTTTGATTCAAGACATTTGATGAAAACTTGGACGAAGATCACCTCGAAGAAATAGATTTTGAATAAGTGTAATTTTTTAATAATTGCATATTTCTTTTTCTAAATTGTGTATTAATTTCTTATTTTTATACTTATATTGTTATATCTCAATTAAATCATTTCAATTTGCCTAAATTTTTGTGTTTCTTTAATTTTTATTTAATATTAAAGAATTAATGAATTTATATGAATTGATGAATTATAAAGATGTCGACTCTAAGATGTGTACCGACTCTCAAAGATACTCCCAATAACAGTACATCCACATCTTGGAAATGGCGACGCATGCAAGGAGGGCGTGCTACCACTAGTGTTCTTCCTATCACTAGTATCACTTCCCACCACCATTGCTTCTTTACTCTCTCTCTCTCTCTCTCTCTCTCTCTCTCTCTCCCTCTCCTTCTATACCTCCTACATTCATCCTCTCAACCATCACCACACATATCCCTTTGTCTACTTCTTCTCCTATGTTTACTACTCCATCCACTGTTCTTTCATCTACTATTCCTTTTACTATTCGTCCTCCATCTACTAGTCTTTTATCTTCATCACCTTTTATTGTTCCTTCATCCATTATCCTCCATCTGTTGTTCCTTCACTCATCACTTCTCCATCTACTTATCTTTCATCTTCTATACCTAATAGTAGTATCCCTACTGCCGCTCATGCCATTGGAGTAGGTCCATCTACATCCCGAGCAACAGATGATGATGGCCACCTATTATTGCCACTAGATCTAGGATATAGGCAGCATCTCACACTGAAGGGAGATGTGTAAGTATAATTTTATTAATGGTAATTCTTAATTTATAATATCTATTGCTTTTTGTGTAACTAACATTTACAATGATTAATTGCAGGATGTATCCGCTCAATACAATACAGACTATATATAAGATATTTAAAAACTAATTGAAATCTTAGGGCATTTGTTGAAAATCAATGTCTCAGGAGACTAAGGAGTTTCACTAGAGGGAGCTTAAGGTATGTATGTATTAAATAGATATATACTATTAATAAATTAATTTCAAATTTTATTTATTAATTATTATTCATATACTAACTTGTATTTTTTTAATTTTTTGTAGAAGCACTACTATTAGAACCTGATGATTGATGCTTTAGTCAAGACAAACTTTTTTAAGAAAGCTTCAAATAGGTACAATAACTTTCTCTACGATGTCAAAAGGAAGGGGAAGAAAGAGACCTTGATCCCTCAAGAGACATGGGGTACTAGGTAGAAACACTGAGCTTCTATCGAGCATAAGCAACTCTCTAAGAAGGCATCCCAAAATAGAAAGTCGGATGAAGAAGGTCTAGCGAATGGGATGTCTAAGTATACTGGAGGGTCTGTCCCTGTGGTGGAGTATGCTAGGAAATTGGTAAGATGTCGATTTTTTTTTTAAGTTATTAATTTGTTTATAATTTTGGTACGTATTTTACTAATTTCATTACTTTTTAAAGTTATTAATTTCATAATTTTTTACGTTACCAATTTTAGTTTCATGCTTTTAATTCTTAATAGAGAAATAATCTTGGTCGGGCCCTACTATTGAGGTCTTCATACGCACGCATACGAGGAAGACTAACCGATAAATCTTCATCGACCAGCGCTCCCAGCGGATTTATGTAAGTTTTAATTACCAATTTTCTATTAAAGTAAATTACAAATTTTGATAATAACTAATACTATATAAAAAATAAGAGGATCTCAGAAACCTCCGCGGGCAGATGTAAGGGGCCACCTCAGATAGATAATTCGAGCTATACTTTAGAGCTATCGGGGGTCAAGAGAAGGGACGAGTTTACGAGATGAGTTCTTTGGCTCGATCATTCGGACATCTTGGGGCTTATTCTTCCTTAGCTCCACCAATGCCACTGCTGCCTACAGCTGAGCATATGCAACAAGAGATCATTATGAGAGTAGCTTAGATGCGAGAGAAGATCCAACAGGAGATGCAGCGGATGATCCAGGAGCAGATCTGCCGGTAAGTCGAGCTGCAAATGTAGCAGTTCTTCTCACAGTACTTTGTTGGTGGTGTTGCTCCTCCACCTACTCCTTTACCGACTTTTACTATTTCTTGACATCCTTTAGCCGGAGATACTGCTATTACTGTTGTTGATGCATATATAGTATATTCGAAAGCCAGCCAATAGGATTAGGAGGGCTCCAATGAGGAGAATGATGATGCTGAGGAGAATGATGATGCTGAGGAGCAGGATTATAATTTTTTTTTTTTTTTAGTTTTGTTATTTTTATACTTCTAATTATAGGGTGTACAGTACAGTATATTTTTTATTAACTATATTACATTATATAATGTTTAATTTCAATATTTATATTATATAATTTTTTAAATTTTTTTAATGAATATCTATTATATAAAATTAATTTATTAAATATTTTTATAGATCATGGACCATTTCTAATCATTAAAATAATATTTTTCAATAAATTATTGATGAATTATTGACATTTTCTATTATTAAATTATTTTTCACCACCACTTACTAACGGATTACTGATTGTTTGTATTATTAAATTTTTTTTAAAACAATTTACTGATGGATTACTAGTCGTTTTATTATAAAATTATTTTTTTAAAAATCATTTACTGATGGATTACTAATAGTTTTGAAATAATAAAATATTACTTTAATTAATATTACTAACATATTAGTGACGGAATATGATTATTTAATCTTTTTTTTAACAAAATTACAGACGGATTCACAAGAAATAGTGATCATTTTTCTATCAGTAAATTTATTGACGAAATATATAAACCGTCGTTACAGGATTACTAACTATCGTTTTACTGACAGATCTTGTCTATCACTAATCTATCATTAAATTAGTTTATTGACGGATTTCAATTGTCAAACTATCATAAACCAGAGTTTTGAACTCATTTATTGACTGCACAAATCCATCCATATTCTTAAAATTTTGAGGCACTTTGCAAAGGATGTGCCACAAGTAGAATCAATGAATTGTGTAACACATAACTTCTATGATAGCTGACTTGATGCTCTCACATTGATCCGTAGTTTAGTTATTTTTTATACTTGTAATCATAGCGTGTACAGTACAGTATTTTTTTGTTAATTATAGTACATTATATCATGTTTAATTTCAATATTATATTATATAATTATTTATAATTTTTAATGAATATCTATTTTATAAAATTAATTTACTAAATATTTTTAAAAAAATATATTGGCCAATTTACTGACGGATCAATGACTATTTATAATCATTAAAATAATATTTTTAATAAATTACTAATGAATTACTGACCATTTTTATTATTAAATTATTTTTTATAACCACTTATTGATGGATTATTAACCGTTTGTATTAGTAAATTATTTTTTAAAACAATTTACTGATAGATTACTGATCATTTTATAATAAAATTATTATTTTTAAATTATTTACTAACAGATTAATGACCATTTTGAAATAATAAAATATTATTTTAATTAATGTTACTGACGGAATATGATTAGTTAATTCATTTTGTGAATAAAATCACTGATGGATTCATAAGAAATAGTGATCATTTTCCCTTCAATAAATTCATTGACAAAATATATAAACCGTCATTACAGGATTACTAACCATCATTTTACTAACGGATCTCGTCCGTCACTAAGCCATCAATAAATTAGTTTGGTGATAGATTTCATAGGTTTACTGACGAAAATATCTGTTGGTAAATGGCTAGTTTTTTGTAGTGTTAACTATCTAACAAAAATAAGATAACCAATGCAAAAAATGAAAAAATGTATCAGTACAACTAGCAAATGATTTTCACTAAACGTAAAACACAAGAAAATTAGATATAAAGCATTGGTAACATTTCGAGAAGAGAATATAAGCATAACATATGCTACAATATTCAGCATGTACACCTTTTAACGAGTATATTATGAAAATAGAAGCAAATCAACTCAGAATATAAGCAATATAATAAAACATCAGTATAACAATCATCCATGATTGATTTTTACAACAAAGAAGGTAAGCAATATTATAATAACTTCCATATTCACTCTTATATGAATAAATAGTATCAATTAAATATAATAAATATGACTAGCCTAAAAATATTATTTGTGTAAGTGTCTTGGAATTGTTTTTCCCATTGAAAAATATGATATGCACTTAACTTTTTTAGTTTTGGATTCCTAATAAGCTTGAAATTCTTACTATCTTGTTACTTATTGCTCTCTCATATTACTTAGTTTAGGGTGGCACTGAACATAAGTGTCAAAATAAGCATGCATACTCTTACTTCTTTGTATAGAAACCATACTAGCCCAAAAAAATGTGGTGCAAATAAACATGCACCCAACTTTCACTTATTGAAAAATGGCCCTCTAGCCATTCATTCCTTTACGGCCCAAATGTTATCAAGAAATCATTCCACATGCTCTCAAGTATTTTAATTGTCAAACTATCATAAACTAGAGTTTTGATCTCCTTTATTGACTGCACGAATTCATCCACATTCTTAAAATTTTGAGGCACTTTGTAAAGGATGTGCCACGAGTAGAATTGATGAATTGTGTAAGACATAACTTCTTTGATAGCTGACTTGATGCTTTCACATTGATCCGTCAGAATAGCATTAGGATGTACGTTACCCGCTGCTTTCAAGCCAATTTGTGAAAAGCCACTTGAAAGATTTTTTGTCCTCATGTGTAATAAGTGTAGATCCTAATAATATTGATTGGCTGTGGTGATTGATGCCTACGATCGTAACAAAAGGCATTTTTCACCTGGTCACAATATATATAAATGAACATAGTTACCCTAAAAAATACATGAATATGATTATTAAATTTAAGTAGTATCAAACTCTAAAATCTGTTCAAAATATACATAATATATTTAATTTACAATGTAGTTATTATATTATTTTCTAATCAAGTATATACAATATTTTTGTTTATATATAAAAAGTTTACATAATGATAAATAAATAAAATAATATATATTATACTTGTTCGCAAAGTAAGTTGTGTCGAAGCTCATCATGGAATTCAATATATGCAGCTTTTGACAAAAAATGTACACAAAACACATTTGTTAGTCTGCACTCTTCATTAACTTCCATCAAATGAAAAAAGTCGCTGTCGTTTTGTTGCATCCTAATAAACAACTTGTGAATTGTCTTCACATCTTCTTCGCCAAGTCTTAGTCTTCTCCTTCTCTCAATAAAATTTCTGCAATGTTTATGCAAACAACCTAAATTCTGTAGCCCACCTGCTTCCACTTCTAAAATTCTGATATTCTTACATGTTCTTAAGCTTGCAATGTCATTTGCTTTCTCTTCATGTTGACAGTTATATTCCTATAAGCAGGCTTCATAACAGGCATCTCATGTTACAATTCATGTTTGTGATTATGATTTGTTTTTGAAACCACCTAAACTCTACGATCATTATTGATTGCATTTACTCTTGCATTACAATTTATCCTCTTTGATAATTTTTCATATTTAACCTTCCTTCCTCTATCGCAACTTATCACAATATATTTCGAATCACCACTTTTTTTGTGACATGCTCTTTTGCAAACACTGAATCCTATAACATTTGCATGTTCTTGATAAGCTTTGAACAAGCAAGCAATATTGTTAAAAATCATACATATCATAGTACCCTCTTTGACCTTAAAGTTCAAGGAAAAAACACAACAGCATTTTTAATTAAAACTAAAATAATGTAAAATAGTTTTTATCGCTACCACGACTAGCTAATTCACTTCATAATAATTTCAATATTCTAGTAGCTTAAACTTGTTTATTTATATAATGGTATATTGGTTGATTATTTGTCCAATTTTTTATATTAATTATTCAAGGTTTAATTACCATGCATTAAGTAATCAACAAGATAATTATTTTTAATTTAATAATTGCGAGTAAATGATAGGACAATTTTGATATGATGGGGCATACTGCTAAACCTTGCATAGCGGAATCTTAGTTTGGTTGTCACCAATGGCAACAAGAATTAGAAAATTGATCTATCAATGGAACCCCAATTTCCTAAACAAAGACAAATTAATCAAGTGATATTTAACAGTGTAGGGTTAACAACTTCATTACAAACTTTTTTAGTCGTAGAATAAGCATTTTCGTAACAATAACCATATTATATAATAAAATAAATTAATCAAGTGATTTTTATTCCTTACTGCTAACTAACAATGTTAATATTATCTATTATCAATCCTAATATTTATAATATTATATTTATTACATGCTTACAATAATGGCATGCTGTCAAAATTTTCCTGGCCCTAGATATCCACTACATTTCAACGTTCTATACATAAATATATACTAAAAGCCATTTGCAATAAAAACAGAGCAACATTGTCGCCTGCGTAAGGACTTGTTTTGTGCAGTGTTTTAAAAATCATACTGTTGATAGAACATATCAGATTACCTGTTTGCAATTCAAGTGGTCTGACTGATTGAATTGGTAGTCCGACCGATTAAATAAAAACCCCTCATTTCTCTTTTTTTTTTTTTTTTTTTTTGATTAGTTTGCATTGATGGAGATTCGATCGGTTAAAAATTAATCAAAACTGGTCAAAGAGTGATTGAACTGAAAATCCAATTTTTAAATGAACTGAACCAAACTGGCCAGTGATTTTCAATTCAACCGGTTGAACCGATTGGTCCAACCCAATTTTTAAAACACTAGTTTTGTGCATCCCCTTACAAGTATGCTATTTTATGGAAATAAAATTATGCATTAATTAGCAACATCAATTTGAGATATGCCTTCAATCATAATAAAAAAGAAAAAAAATATAACATAGAAATACCTATCATAAGACCCTCTTCAACATTAAAATTATTTTCTAATTCCAAATTTTTATTCAAATAATCCATATACTTCCACCTTTGCTAAACAAATTATCATGTTCTTCTGTACCAAAAAATCTTGAGGAAATTATACCATCCACACTCTTTTGGGAAAAAATAACTTTTATATCTCTGTTTTTTTCTTTTTAAACTTTTTTGTTTTTTGGATTTTACTTTTATACACTCTTACCTTTTTTTTATATTATTTTTTTACACTTTTGTGACGTAATAGGAGAAATCCACATGCTTAAATTACATATTCGATTTTACTAACTTATTTCCTTTTTTTTTAAATGTCAAGACAATAGAATGCATTATGACACGTGAACAAACTGAATAAAACATGATAATACAAGCATTTTATTTTATTTTATTTTATTTTTTGCCAAGAAGTACTTCTATCAAGTATGAAGCTATGAAAAAAGTCAAGATAGTAAACAGTAAAAATTTGCAATTAGTTAATTAATAATGTTAATTAATTTGATTCAATGTTTATGTGGCAGTGAATGATTGGATGAGTTTGTTAAAACATAAAGCAGTAATTTGTTAATTTTAATTTAAATTTAAACTATTTAAAGACTAATTTTTTGTTGGCTTTATTCTAATTCTTTAATTTTTAGTCTTTTTATTTAATATTTTATTATGTAATATTTTAAATATTTATATGTTTTTAACATTCTGTTTATGTATGAGGTGGGTTAATTTAACACATTTTAGTTTTTGGTTTTTTTTTTTTTTGTTACCTTTTTTAATTTTTTGCATATGTTTTTGGTATGGTAAAACAATAAGGTTTTGATAAGAGATATTTTGCTTTTGAGAATTGGTAAATGGTACCATAAAAAGGGTGGCTTTATATTTATTAAAAAGAGTTAGCTTTTTTATATATTTTAATGTCCATCTTAGCATACTCATAGTTTATATGTTTGGTTTATTTTATTTATATATTTAGTTGGTGTTTGAGTTTTAAAAAAAAAATTAAATCTAAATAGGCAAACTTGAATAAGAACAACATTATCATCAAAAAAAAATTGAAAGTATTAAGTCTCCAAAAAATATGAAAATATCTATTTATTGTATATATTTAAGATATACCTAAAATATACTCGTTATATACTTGAAATAAACTAGAAATATATCTAAAATATACTCATTATATACTGTTTACTGTGAATCCTGAAATTTGTTTATTATTTTTTTACTATATTTTTTTTATTTAATATATACTTGATATATTCCTTTTGTATATTTATATTCATATAATATTCAATATCCGAAATTTTTTGAAAATATATATCAAATCAAAAGAGCAAATAAATTATAAAAATAGAATTTTGTAATTTAAACATTGTTTTATTGAATTTGTTTATATCTTAATCTTAATTTTGATGATGATTCTCACTATAAAAAAAAAATTATAGATTATGCTTTTTCAAAGAAGAAAAAAGTTAAGGTTATTAAGTCTTTCAAGGAATATGAAAGCATATAATTATAGTATATATTTAAGATATACCTAAAATATACTCATTATATACTATTTAATGTGAATTATGAATTTTGTTTATTAATTTTTTATTTTTTATATCATAATTTTTCAGTTCACAAAATAAAAATGAATAATTTTTTTATTATCAGTATATGTTTGCTCTATTTTTTTATTTTTGTTTTTTAATTTGCACATTAGAATAATTAGAAATTAAACTAATTGAAAATTATTTTATTAATCACCACATGTCAATGATTTAAGCTTTGAAAATTATCTATTTGAACATGTGTTGATTGGACATAACTCTAGTTACACCTGTTGATTAGTACATTAGAATAATTAGAAATTATGTTAATTAAAAATTATATAATTTATGACTACATGTCAAAGATTCAAGTTTTGAAAAATACCCATTTGAACATGTGTTAGTTGGTGGCATAACTCTAATTATACATGTTATTAATTATCTAATTAATCACCACATGTCAAAAATTTAAGTTTTGAAAATGCCCATTTAAACACGTGTCTATTGTGTATAACCCCAGTTAGACAGGTTACATATTCTTTATATTACTCAATTGATATAGATTTTACAGCACTAGCATTTTATATTTATTAGGTTGTGTTTTGATTAATCAAAAGTTGATTCGTTGTTAATTATAAGTTGATTGCTAGTTGATAACAAGTTCATTGTTTGTTTTACATACTTTGTCTTTAGTATTGCTAAAATACTAGTTGTTTTTGAGGTTTTTTTTTTTTTTTTTTTTTTAGCAAATTTAAGATGTATAATCGAATTTTTATCTTCTAAACTTTTTAAGTTTGTAAAAAAAAATTATATAATCTATTCTTTTTGAAAATTTTTAATGCAATGTCAATTAAAACAACAAAAAATTAATTAAATATATGCATGTAATTCGATTTAGATTGAGATCGAATTTGTTGCAAATTTTTGAAATTTATATGGTAAATATTTTTTTTAAAATAAAAATGAGAATTTTTTATAGAGATAATATTTTATAACTATTTATCTATATGCTTTTATCTATTTGTATTTATATAAATAAGTTGTAAGGGAGAAGATTTATTTCCATTATAATTATTATTCATGGAAAATATTTTTTAAATAACCACATCTTTGCCAATTTTGACAAGACAAATAAATATTCAAGATTGTGGCATTGCCATGAGGAGTCATTTACTAGCCACGAGAGCCACCAACCCAATTGGAGCGTACAAAAATAAATAAATTAGTGCTTAAGGTATAAAAGTTAATTTTAAAAAGTGAGGATATATTTAAAAGTGGTGTCCTCTTTTTAGGCATTTCTGTAAAAATCTCTTCCATCACTTGAGCTTTATTCACATTATTGTTTATCCCATTATCACCTCTATAATTCTAATTTTTTGAATAAGTTTTGTGTAAGATTGAAATCAATTTTTCATTTTCTTATAAAATAAACTGATTAAAACTCTGTTTAATAAGTTGCTGCCTTCTTGGACCGTTGTATTGGATATTAAAAATCTGGTTGTTGATGATTCATCTTGTCTCAGAAGCTTAACCTGGTGTCCATCTTGTTGATGATTCATCATGTATTACCGAAAGCATTAAAATCGAATGATGTTCATGGTATAATCACAGCCGTCGTCGCTTTTAATGCTTTGTCAATGAAAGAGGGAAATGAAAATGCAGAAGAGAGAATAATTTAGCACGCTCTGTATTACCGCGTAAGTGCATACAGGGCATATAGTCTATTGCATTAATTTTTAAGATTCTAGCCAGCAAAATTCTAACCGCACAGATTTATCCTGTTCATTATTCCAAGTTAATATTTTGATAGCACAAATTATGATTTGTTTAGGGTTCATAAATTTCGTGTTTCATTCATTTTTATAAATTAAAATTCTCTTTTTCATTTAAAAAAAATACAATTCCAATCAAAAAATATTTGACATTTAACTTCCAAGATTTTTTCAAAATTGCTTTAACTACGATTTGAAAAATGTAGGCCTCTCAAATTCATCAGTTTGAGACAGATCTTTGCAGGCACGGGGACTGAAGCCCTTTTCTTTTGCTCATAAAAATTTAACCCATGATTTTAAAAGTTCTTGATGAAAATGCAAGCATTAAATTTCTACAAATTAACAGTGCCCATCAAACATATTTAAGCTAACTTTAAATGATTTGTTGCAGAGAAATTCGTTAAGCATACTGCATAAAAAGATCTATGATAATGTTCGAAAACAAAAACCATCGAAGGCAGTTCCACAAAAAGAAAAACTATCTAAAATACCTCATCAAAACATATAGCTAATAAAAGCAGTACCACGACATAATAAGAATATTTAAAAAAAAAAAACAGGGAACCACCATGTAAAATGTCAATTAAGTTTTTATCAGATAACTTCAAAGAAAGAGGGCTTAATCAACTTCCTCCATCTTGCTTCCTTCAGCATCAACATCAGCATCCTCAAGAGCAGGCATATCAGCATCACCCTCACCAGCATCCTCATCGATGCTCAATCCAAGCTTCAACATCCTGTGGATCCTGCTGCCGAAGGTGTTGGGATCATCAAGACTGAAGCCTGAGGTGAGAAGAGCAGTCTCGAAAAGCAGCAATACAAGGTCCTTCACTGACTTGTCATTCTTGTCAGCATCAGCTCTCTTTCTCAGTTCCTCCATGATAGGATTCTCTGGGTTGATCTCCATTGTCTTCTTGCTTGACATGTACCCAGCCATGCTGTTGTCCCTCAAAGCTTGAGCTCTCATAATCCTCTCCATGTTAGCAGTCCATCCATACTCACCAGTGACCAAACAGCAGGGAGAATCTACCACACGGTCAGAAACCACAACCTTCTCAACTCTGTCTCCCAATACCTCCTTGATAACCTTGCAGAGACCCTCAAACTTCTGCTTCAATTCTTCTTTCTTTTGCTTCTCATCTTCACTTTCATCAATTTTCAAACCTTCCTTGGTAGCAGAAACAAGCTTCTTGCCCTCAAACTCCTTGAGCTGACCGACAGCATACTCATCAATAGCATCAACCATGAAAAGAACTTCATAGCCCTTCTTCTTCAGTTTCTCAAGGAATGGGGAGTTCTCAACAGCCTTCTTGCTCTCACCAGTAATGTAGTAGATATCACTCTGTCCCTCCTTCATTCTGGTCACATAGTCCTTCAGACTAGTCATCTCATCACCACTCTTAGTGGAGTGGTATCTGAGCAATTCTGCAAGCTTCGTCTTGTTGGTGGAGTCCTCATGGATACCCAGTTTAAGGTTCTTAGAGAATGCCTCATAGAACTTGTTGTAATCTTCCTTGTTTTCAGCAATCTCAAAGAAAAGTTCAACGCACTTCTTAACCAAATTCTTGCGGATAACCTTCAGGATCTTGTTCTGTTGCAGCATCTCTCTTGAAATATTGAGAGGAAGGTCCTCAGAATCAACAATACCCTTCACAAATCCAAGGTACTCAGGAATTAGCTCCTCGCAGTTGTCCATGATAAAGACACGGCGAACATAGAGCTTTATGTTATTGGGCTTCTTCCTTGTGTCAAAAAGATCGAAAGGAGCCCTCTTAGGGACAAAGAGGATGGCCTTGAACTCAAGCTGGCCCTCAACTGAGAAGTGCTTCACCGCCAAGTGCTCTTCCCAATCATTGGTGAGGCTCTTGTAGAAAGCAGCATATTCTTCCTTTGTGATCTCTTCAGGCTTCCTCATCCAGATGGGTTTCTGCTTGTTCACCAACGACCATTCATGGGACACCTCCTTGATCTTCTTCTTTTTCTTCTCTTCCTTCTCCTTCTCTTCATCTACATCCTCAACCTTGCCTTCCTCATCCTTCTTCTCTTCTTCATCCTCATCGTCAGAGATCTCCTTCTCAGTAGTTTTCTCAATCCAAAGAGAGATTGGGTAGCTAATAAACTCAGAGTGCTTCTTAATCAGATCCTTCAGGCGTCGTTCCTCAAGGTACTCAAGCTGATCTTCCTTGAGGTAAAGTGTAATTTTAGTACCTCTTCCAAGAGCCTCACCAGAAGTATCCCTGGTAACAGTGAATGACCCACCAGCCTGGGACTCCCAGATATACTGCTCATCATCATTGTGCTTGGTGGTTACAATGACCTTTTCAGCAACCAAGTAAGCAGAGTAGAAACCAACACCAAACTGTCCAATCATGCTCACATCAGCTCCAGCAGCCAATGCCTCCATAAACTCCTTGGTTCCAGACCTTGCAATGGTACCAAGATTGTTTACCAACTCTGATAGCATCAAAATAATGATATTAATTAGCAGGGAATGTTACCAGAGTAAAGATAACCAAATCAAACCACACAAAACAAATATATTGTCCCTGAGTATCGCTTACCAGCCTTGGTCATGCCAATACCACTATCGATGATAGTCAATGTATTGTTAGCCTTGTCAGGAATAATGTGAATGAAGAGCTCTGGTTGACCATCTAG
This sequence comes from Reutealis trisperma, assembly GCA_947687605.1. Classification (NCBI taxonomy): domain Eukaryota; kingdom Viridiplantae; phylum Streptophyta; class Magnoliopsida; order Malpighiales; family Euphorbiaceae; genus Reutealis; species Reutealis trisperma. The sequence goes on from CANTUT010000942.1 coordinate 20,694, forward strand.
CTTGCTCTTGTCTGTCAAGCTCTCAAATCTAATTTTATCCAATGCCTGAAACCCATCCAGTAACAGAACAAGAATGACATCAGCCAACACTGTATCTTATTCCATATTCAGGTAATTTTTCCAAACCCCAAGAACAAAACGAACCAACAAAACGGACAACAAATAGTAAATTTGAAAAAAAAAAAAAAAAGAATAACAACAGTAATTATCATTCATCCACTTACAGTTGATAAAATTTATTAGTTAAGCAGAACAAATACCCACACTAAACCGTTTTCTATACTAATAGTTTAATTAGTTCTTAAATTAATAAATTTAATTCATTATTAAATATTGTTTAAACTCAATCAAACAAACAAAGAACAAAATAATGATTCTACTTTCCAATTCTCAAAGGTGAGCTATCATACATAACTAGCTACAGAATAAAACTCAGAAACCCTAATATCATTTTTGACTTGGGGATACTGCTAATGGATATCGATCTCTTCAGTCGAGATCTCTTATTATAATTATTATAGTGAAAAATATAGAACTTTATAAAATTATGTTGAAATTAGCCTACGCACAAAATTTAAAAAACTCAGTAAATAAAAATGGGAAAAAATACCAGAAATGATTTGAATAACATAGACAACGCAACGGATAAACGGATCCAGATAAAAAAAACAAACACCACAAAAAAATAAAATAAAAATAAATAAAAAGAAAAAAACCGAACTATGCCTAAATGGACAAATATTCGAATTTAAGGCCCATATAATCATACATAATACCTAAAACAGAGCCATATACATGTGTTTAAGATAGAAGCACGGATAAACAGAGCCATACACATGTGTTTAACATAGAAGTACAGATCTAATCATGAAGGACGGGAGGAAAAAGCTTACATCAGAAGCATTGCTGATAAGCTCTCGAAGAAAGATCTCCTTGTTGCTGTAGAAGGTATTAATGATCAAACTCAACAACTGGTTAATCTCGGCTTGAAAAGCAAACGTCTCTGTCTCCGCCATTGATTGATAAATTTAGCAGATGTACTATAACCAGAATTTTTGAAACGGAGAAGAAAGCGAGAAAAAAAGAGGCGATGAGAGTGAGTCTGCACAAATGTAGAAAACCTTTGGTTTATATAGAGGACTTTGCTAGGGTTTCTAGATCCTTCTATTTCCCCGTGTATTTTTCATTCTTTTTTATTGATTTTTTTTTATTTTTTAAAATTTATATTCTACGGTTTTGATCAAGTCACCCAGGGGATAGGTCAAAGTCGTTTTAGCCCTTTTTCTTTCTCGGTTTAGCCAATTGGATGCGAATTTCTCTCTTTTTTAAATTTGCAAAAGAAAGAAAAACTTAAGCAAGAAGTGAATTTCGATCACAAGTCATCCCTCTTAATAGAAAATATTTTTCTCTGCATAATATCTTTTTTAAATAATTTATTTTTATTATTTAGTTATAATATTAAAAATTCTAATTATAAAATTATATATATATATATATATATATATATATATATATATATATATATATATATATATATATATATATAAAATAAATTATGGTGGTCATCATTAATCGGTAATACTTGTTGGAAATCACCGACCTACTATTACCAATAATTAATAATCATAATATTAATTATCAGTAATTAATAAATTAATAAATAAGTTTTTATTTATTTACGTATTTTATTTATTATAATAAGTTTATTTAAATTGAATAAATAAATTTTTATAATATTATTTAACTTTTCATTAATAAAAATTTTTTTAACTAATTTTCAAGATTATTCTAACAATATAAAAAATATTTTTATAACAATATAAAAAATATTTTTCCATTTACTGCGAAGCAAATAGAATTATAGAGCCGAAGTTAGAAGATATAATCTTGTATAAGTAAAAATATAATTAAATTTAATGCTATATAATGAATATTTACTTTTGTTGCTTTATTTCCCGCTTTATAGGTGTGTTTGATTTTTTTTTTTTTTCAATGCAAATGATAATAAGGCTCCGTTTGTTTGCGGAAAATATTTTTCCAGAAAATATATTATCCTATTTTCCAGTGTTTGGATTATCAATGAAAAATAAGTAAAAGGAAAATATTCTTCCAATAAAAAAAATAAGTTAAAAAAAGAGGAAAATGTTTACCCGTATTAGGAATGGGAAATTATTTTCCTACGCTAAAATCAACTCTTAAAAAACACGAAACCTAAATATACTAACGGCTATTCCACTTCACTTTTCACCTCTCAAGTTCATAATCTCTTTCATTTCAAAAAAAAAAAATAGTTTATCATCTCTTCTCAATTTCGTCATCATCATCAGGGATGTTTTCTTCATCATTTTTTTCTTTTTTTAATTGAGTTGTTTGAATTCTTTTGAGTTTGCAAATATTATAGTTCCTAAAGTTTCATTTGATTAAATATAATTTTTATATTAAAATATTTAAACATTGATATGAAAGTACTCATTATAGATAAGGAATTTAGCAATATAATTCTTTAGGAATTTATAATTACCTTAAAAATTGCAAAAGTAACCATTTCTAGAAAATATAATATTGGCTCTCTAGAAAAATTTTTCACCAAACAAACACCAAAAAATATTTTTCAACTGTTTTCTAGTGTTGCAACCAAACATCAGAAAATATTATATTTTCCTGGAAAATATTTTCTCTGAAAAATATTTTCCAAAGGAAAAATATTTTTTGTGAAACAAACAAAGCCTAAAGTATTATTACTAAGAGGTCGTTTGGCACTAAATTTTGTAGGAAAAAAAAAAGATTTGGAGACAAAATATGGTTTTTCAATTGTTTGATTATTATTGAAAATCAAATTTATGAGTTATAAAACCAAGGTTTGCAAGAAGTATCATTTTTTATATTTTTCTCAAAATTGTGTTTGTGAAAAATACAGAAAGCAATTTTTAATTTGCAAAAGTTATTGTCATTAATGAATCATAACAATTACAGTTTTCCAAATATAAAAATATCATTTATTTCTTTCACTAGGAAAAACAAACAATTCGATAATTTATAAAGAAAAAAATAAACCCTAGAAGCCATTCTTTTGAGTTTCAAACAAAGGTTTCGAATATGTAAAATTAGAAAATTCTCTCTTGATTCTCAAAATTTCAGATGATATTTCAAATAGTGTTTGAATTAAATGATAGAGAAATTCATTTGACTTATAAATAAATTTTATTAAAAAATTTATTTATAAATGAATCTCATGTTGATCATTGATATATTAAATTCATTTCCAAAATCAATTAATTTTAATCAAATTAAATTTGTAAACTTACTATAATTTAGAGTTCACTTATATATTCTACTAAATTGAATAAAATTTAATTCAAATGTAACTAATTTAATGAAATTATTTACTTAAAATTCTAAATGAATTTTATTTATATTATTAATGATCTCCATCAAATCAAAGCGATAGGATTTATAAGGCTTTATTGTATTTTTACTAAAAAACTATAGTAAAAACTGAAACAAGAATGTGGTATTAGTGGATAGGGAATTATTACTAATTTCATTTGTTTATTTAAATTTTAGTGTAACATATGCATAAATTTGGTGAGTGTACAGTATGCACACAATATTTTTAGTTTATTTGTTTATACATGTAATGAATATGCACGCATCATATATACTATTCACAATTGGTTGGGAATGAGAAAACTTGCTGGTTTTGAAGAAGTTACAATTAAGGAAAGCCTATGAGGCCCTTCAACTGCCATATGTGCTCATTGCATTTTATTTTAAAGAGAGACAGAGAGAGTTTAGTGCCTTTGATTAAACTTCTTTCTCTTAAAATTATAGGATTGATTCTTTGCACACTCCAACTTAATGACTTGAATAGGTTATTTTTTATTGAGTTGATGACAGTTGACATGAGCATGCTTGTAAGTTAATACTTCATTGTATATTTTTTGACATATATTTGATTTACATTATATTAGGATAGTTTATACCACAAATATGAGTGAAAATAAAATCTATAAAGCAAAGTGGACGTACAATATATTGAAAATCTTTTGTGACATTTGTGTACAAGCTATTGAAAAAGGTTTTCTACCTAGGTCTCATTTATCGAAAGAGGGATAGAAGTATTAACTTAATAAGTTTCATAGTGAGATCAAATTGAAATATGATAAAGTCAAATTGAAAAATAAGTGGGATTCGATGAAAAAGGAATGGAAGCTTTTTTGAGAATTCATATGTAAAGAGATTGGACTAGGCTTTGATATAAAAAATATACTATTGCTGCATCTGATGACTGGTGGATAGAAAAAATGGATAAGTTCAAAAAAGTATCTTGTGATTTTGCGTATTTGTAAATAGGAGTTTGTGGGTTTTTTTTTTTTTTTAGGGCAAAATAGGGCTTGTGGTTCATTCCTTAGCAAATACAGAGCCTGCCGTCAATGCATTGTTAGTCTTGCACATATGGTGCTTATTAGCCAACAAGTGCCACGTTGCACACTGATAATAATTAAATTATTTTTTAATAATTAAATTATTTTTTATTACTTTTAATTAAAAATAATTAAATTATTTTAATTATTTTTAGTCATAATTAAAAATAATTTAATTATTTATTTTAATAATTATTAAAATAATTATTTGTTAAAAAATAATTAAAATTTATTTTAAAATTAATTATTTTTTATATAATTTTTAATAATTAAAAATATTTTTAATTAAAAATAATTAAATTAATTTTAAATTAATTTTTATTAATATTAATCTAATAATTAAAATAATAATAAAAATGAATTATTATTTTTTATTTTTAATTGTTATTTTTAATATTTAAATATAATTAAAAATAATTTAATCATAATAAAAATTAATTATTGTTTCTTCCATGTCTTTTTAATTATTTTAATTTTTTAATAGTAATTTTTATTGATAATTAATTTTTAATCATAATTAAATTATTTTATTTTTAATTTTTAATTATTTTTAATTTTTTATGCTATGTGGCATGTACAGTCAGTGTTATGTCAGCTAACAAGTGCCACATGTGCAAAAAACTAACAGTGCATTGATAGCAGGTCCCAAATTTGCTAACGGAATGAACCATAAGTCCCATTTTGCAAAAAAAAAAAAAAATGCTGCAAGTCTCTATTTACAAATCCACAAAACCACATGGCACTTTTTTGAATTTATCTCTAGAAAAAATTAAGTTTAGTATTTTGTTATAGCAATTTGATTTGTATTTGTAGCTATCTATTTAAACCATTTAAATTTTTTTGATATTTTTCTAATTTATTTATTATTTTTTTAATTATGTAGGCTAATCCTGCATATGTAAAATTTTGAAATCAAGGGATCCTTAAAAGTTTGTTAGATAAGATGGATAGACTGTATTTGGACATCGTTGCTAGTGGAGAGCATGCTTAGGCTCCGTCTATGGTGTATTAATTGATGAAGAAGATAGTATTTTTGGTAATGATACCATCCAAATTAAAGGTAGTGGTGACTCTGAAGAGGATCCTCTATTTCTTAAAAATTTGAATCAACATATTAGCGTGTGACACATAAGAAATACAAAAGGACTCAAAATGGTAGCCAATCAAATGAATAAACAAAGCAAAGAAAAGGGAAAAGAATTGATTTGTCAACCAAGCAATTCAAGAATGATAAATTAAAGAAAATAAGAAAGCAATCAAGTGGTTTAGCAAAATTGTCAGAGCAAATTGATAGGTTAGTTGCTACAGTTAAGAGTAGAGGCACTGTAACTTCCAAGGTGATAGACTTGCCTAGATGTAGCATTACTAAAAGCTTATGCAGAACTAAATTCCTTACTAGATATCGATGAAGGTAGTGAACCTTGGTCATTTGCTATTGAATTATTGGAAAACAAGACTACATAGAGGTTTTTGCTTCCATCAAGAAACTATAAGCCAAATTAACTTGGTTGAAATATCATAAGTCTAAGGTTAATATGTAAAATTAAATAGATTTTTTTACTGAGGATGTGATATTTACTGTCTAGGGATTTGATATATTTTAATTATATGGACGTTAAATTTTACTTGTAAGAACTTGTGCACTTAGTTATTGGATGAATATTATTTATATTTGGTTTGTTATTTAAACATTTTTAATTTTGTATATTAATTCATTTTTTTTAAATATAGACAATGATATGCAATCAACAAACAATGATGATGATGGTGGAAATGATGATGGGGATGAAATATTTAGATATTGTGATGATGAAATTACTAACCAATTAGTACTTGCAACAGTTGGTGCAATAACTAAGCATTATTATATAAAAATTATAAAGAACCCCCTATGGTTTCACACCAAACATGTTATAAAATGGTTGATAGGTATTTTCGGGGGTCATAGAGACTGATACATCAATATGCTCATAATGGAAAAAGAAGTACTGATACAACTCAGTTTAGACTTAGAAAATAAATATGGATTGACAGCATCTAGAAGAATGTGATTGAGAAAGTTGCAATTTTTCTATATGCTATGGCTCTTAAAGTATCAAATAGGCATGCTCGAGAAAGATTTCAACATTTTGGTGAAACAAGTAGCTGATATTTTAAACAGTTATTACACGCTGCATGCTTGATGTCAATGGATTTAATCAAGCCTATAGATTTTGAATTCAAAGATATTCCTTTAGAAATATTGAATGATTCAAGATATATGCCTCACTTTAATGTAATATATAGCATAATTTTATTTTTAAGATGCATTTATTGCAAATTATTTGTTGATTTGTATTTTTTTTTGGCATATAAGATTGTATTGGTACAATTGATGGCACACATGTTTGTGCATATATATATAGTTCATGAGCAATAAATTCCACTAATTAGTAGAAAGGGAATTCCTACACAAAATATCATGGCTGCTTGTAGTTTTAATATGTAGTTCACATTCATATGGGCAGGACGGGAAGGGACAGCTCACGACACAAAATTTTTTTTTTTGCCATCAATTAATAATCCACTTATCAAATTTCCAAAGCCTCATAGAGGTAAAATTTAATTTTTTTTATTTTTAATATATATCTTATCATATTTTTAAATTTTCGTTAATTATTAATATGAATATTGTAGAAAAATATTTTTTAGTGGATGCGGGATATCCAAATGTAAATGGTTATCTAAACCTTTACCAAGAGTTAGTTTCAACGTGGACAAAAACCGTCAAGACGAGATGAAATTTTTAATCGTGCACATTCATCTTTGTGTGGAATAATTGAAAGGACTTTCAATGTGTGGAAAAATAGATGGCATATTTTAAAAAATATGCTTATATATCCTTTCAAGGCACAAGTCAAGATTGTAGTTGCTTCTATGGCCCTACATCATTCTATTAGAAGGACATCAAGCGAAGATAGAGTTTTTCAATTATATGATAGCAATCCTGATTATATGCCTCCTAATACAATACCAAATGTTGATGGTCTTTCAACTGAAAATCATAGAGACACTGAAGCAAATCAAATGGATGATATTCGTAATTAAATTGCAAATAATTTACTATCTCTTAGAATTAATTGTAAGAAAATATTTTATCCTATTAAACCTAAAATGTTATGTATTGATAATCATTCTTATATTATATTTTATGGTTTACATATTTTTAATCAACTTATAATGAGATGCTAGTAAAATGAATTTATATTTTTTTACTTCTTAGAAAACTTACTTTTTACCACATATTTAAAAAAATATTGGTATGAAATAATATGTATTTAATTGGCATACACTAATTTAATATAGTCAATTGGTAGTTTTTCACAAAAAAATAGTAATAATATTATTCTTTCATATATGTCTATTTTTGTCATTTTTAACTTAAAAAAAGCACTTCCAAAATTAGTTTTTAATCAAACACAAACATACTGATTTTTTTTTTTTATCTCACAACAGTTTACAATTTTGTTTACCAAATAGAAAATGTGATTCTACCATAAGTGCTTCTAAATTAAACACTTCTGATATCAACAAAAGCATAATCAAACAAAAAATGCCAAACAAGCCCTAAGGAGGTGAATACAAAGCCAAAAAGAAGAAACACAATTAACCACCAAACAAATATTAGTGTTTGACATTCCCATGAGATTTTCTATCATGTGACCATGTTTATTATAGATGATTACTAAGGAGTCCCCACCTAACGATGTCCCGCAGAGCACAACAATGGAGACTAAGGGCCTAAAAAGCACATAGTTGAAGTCCAGCATCTAGCCAGCAGGAGCACCAATAGGTACTAAAGGACAGAAAATGCCACTGCCAATCATTGGTCATATCACCACCAGCACCAACTACCTCAGGCTAAGAACCATCACCATCAGCAACTAAAGAGGCTATATAGAGACCACATCACAACAAAAGGTATAGAATAGAGGCAAGGACCGGTAGCCATGGATAACAACCAATAACCATCCCTCCCAATCGACAAACAAGCACTAAGATCAGCAGCCACTAAAGAGAGGAGACACCACCAGCCATAGCTAAAGGTCTAGATCCGCCTACCAACCCAACCCGCATGATGAGCAAAACACAAAGAAAATAGATCACCATCATCCCTGGATAGTAGCATAGCAAAACACTAAAATATACAAAAAAAAAAAAAAAACAAATAGACAGAGAAAACGAAGGATGGGGGAGTGCTATCTGCAGCCATAATTGCCAACAGCAACCCCCAAGTAAAAATTAAGCAACCTAATAAAACCCTATCAATTAGGGCAAAAGTATTAAAAATAGACAGAGAAAATGAAGTACTCATTTTCTATGGTGTGTTTGGTTTTAATGTTGATGTAACAATTAAGATAAATAAATATATCAATTGTTTTATTATATATAAATTGTAAAAATCCTCTGGCCAAAAAGATAAATGACAATTTTATTTTGTTTACTTTTAACTTTATTATTTAATAATGTTTAACTTTATTTTTTTTTACAAATCTGAATTTTTTTATTTCTTTTTTGGCGATTCGTTTATTTTTTTTTCATTATATCTTTTATGGAAATTATTTTCTCTTTTAGTTTATTATTTGTTTGATATTTCTTTTGTTCGATATTTCAATCATAATTGCAAATCTTATTGATATCCATTTCGAATTCGCAAAAAAATCATTAGAATAATCAAAAAATGGTTATTATTTGCTATCAAATACAATCCAATTTTTCAAGCGGATATTGTTGCTATCATTATTTAAATCCTGATTTGTTTTGATATTAATTTTGAGAAATTACGATATTGTAAGATTTTATAATTCTATATTGTTTTAGTTTACTAATTAATGAATATTTCATTTTATCTCAAAAAATGTTAGCACTTAAAATTATAAATATTATTTTTATGATTTAATACTTGAAATTAAAATTTTTAGTACTAATTATTTTAGATTATTTGTGGTGTTCGATAGCACAATCCAATATTGAAATTTAAAATTTTTAATACTTAATTATTTTAAGTTGTTTGGCTCTAGAACTACATTGACTCCATTATTTATGCTGGGTACTTTGCTACTTGTCTCGTGATGCTAATGATTCTGGGATGCTCATTCCATCACACAAGGAGAGACACTATTAATATGAATATCCTTTATTTCCTAGAGGATCTGACTGTCATTGGAAAGTATGAGTGGAGAGGAGTTGCCTTATGTGTCATGTATAGGGAGATGTCTGATTTCTCCCAAGGAGTTTTCTATGGACTGGGCCAGACCTATATTATATGGGAGGTACATTCTTGCTACTTGGCTTCTTATATATTTGGCCCTAGCTTATTTGTCTTGATTGTTTTCTATTTTGTAGTGGTGGGCTTATGAATACTTCCGATTATTGGCTTCTCCCCTAAGGAATGCTACCATAGAGCACCTTTCCTGCAGTTATTTATGGCGGATAGAGAATTTGGCTCATTGTGAGAGGTAGAGCTTTTTCGAGATTAGGGCCTATTTGTCTCAACTTGATGCTTCATAGGTATTAACTATTTCCGTGCTTGTACTTGGACTTGTTATCTTTTCCTTTTCTAAAATCCCCTTTCCCTCTGTAGATTTAGTGGACTCCTTTTACTTCCAAGCTTATATTTTTGGGACAACGAAAAGAGTTTAATTTGACTCTGTCTACCTTCTGACTTCTCTTACGTCTTTGGACTAACCGGATGTTCTACCTGGGCGAGGGGGTCCGAGGATAGGTTACTAGAGAAACAGTTTTTCTGACTGAGCCCCCCTTTAGAGACGTATTATGGCTTATGCATTCAGGACCAAGATACATTGGGTATTCCGGCAGAGCACTTTCTGGACTTTGAGACTGATTATGATTAGTTCTACTATACTCGCCTGATGCCATGTATGCCATTTCTAGACAGGCCTGCCTGACTTACTCGTAGGTAATCAGTAGTTGATTTTGTGCTTATTCCTCTAGTTGGAAGAGGGACAGGTGAGGTCCTAGCCTCAGTACTTTTGTAGGGCCTTTATCACATAGAGGTGAGTCTAGTAGGATATTTCCTCAGCATGTTTATGCTAGTGACTAGTTGGGTTACTTCTCTCAGGCTCATGGGCCTCCACCTCTAAGGAGGAGGTATCGGCGTGGCAGGCACTAAGTTTCCTCTCTTATCATGTTAGGTATATAAATGAGACATTGAACTTTATGGATGTATGCATGTTTTACATAAACATGATATATTGACCTATTTATACTATATATGTTTGTGACTTATTTTACTACTTATGCAAGAAATATGTATGCCAGTGTTATGCAATGCATGCAAGGGCTCCAATCTATTCATTTTCTTTCTCTCTTTTTTCTTTCTTTTTTATTTTGTTTTTTTGTTGGAAAAAGTAGTGACCGCAGATAGGTCGCAGGGCTACCTGCAGTTATCGCAAAAGGACTTACGGTGGCTACACTAGTGTTGTGTGGTGGCTGTAGTGAATTTCATCCTTTTCCTTTATATATAAGCCTCTTTGGTACTCTAAACCTCACTTCATCCTTTTCTACCTTACAGATACTGTTTCTTTTCACTCTTCTTGACTTTCTTTCTTTTTTTTTTTGTTTCTTTCCTTTTTTTTTTTTTTTTTTTTTTTTCTATCTCTTTCCTTTTTCCATTTATTTTTCTTCCCTTATAGAGCTCTACTTTAGCCACTTTATGCATTTATGGACCAAGAACTTTGAACAAGTGGAGCACATTAATCTAAAAAAGTTCGGGATTAGTGCTATGCTAACCCTAAAGGGTGTGAAGATTGATTGGGAATTTTTGAGATCTTATATGAAGTTCTAGAATTTTATTGTTCATATATTCTAGTTTGGGGCTTGCATAGATGAGATGTGTCCTACTTTCAAAGAGTTTAGTGCCCTCTTAGGATCTGATCCCGAGAGGGTTATGGTTGCTCTAGTTAAAAGGGTAGGCTACTTTAATTCTTTCCAAAAGCTTTTGGGGTTGGATGCGACAACTGCTAGCCCTATGGTTATAGAGGATTAGGTTAATCTGATTGCTGTGATCACTGAGTTCCATGATCCTTGGGGTTTTTAAAGAGGATGATTGGCAAAATCACCAAATGCAAGCCTTATCTTTCTGCTTGTCTTCAAGTTTTTTTTTTCATAGGTTTTATGGGTTGGGAGGATATCAGGGTGATAGAGTTAGTGACCCAAATAGAGGGACACATAATTACTGTCATTGTTTTAGCTAAGACCATTCTCAACTTGGATGAAGCATATAAATGTGATGGGCTTTAGTCTATGAGCCCAATCATTTTACAAGTATGCTTTTTGATCTTTTTTCCCTTCTACTCCTATTCTTTCTCTTCTTCTTCTTTTTCTTTTGCTCATGTAGTCATATTTCAAAATAGATATGGCTAAAAGATCACTTAAGGGTGGTTTCTCCTCGTAGTCGAAAGGATTATTCAATCTTTGGATATAGGTCCCACAAGATAGTGGTAATGTTCAATTCTGAGAGGAAGTGGACCTCGTGGCTATTTAAGTTAGGTCCGGAAGAGCTGTTATGGCTTTGCTTTGGTATAATATTAAGAGATTCATGACTATGAGCTTTGGCTATAAGATAGTGTATCTACTTAGGTTGCACATGGTACCTTTTACTAAGGGACCAGAGTGAGTAGACAAATGGGCCATGCACAAGGAATGCCTCTAGATAGTGCCTTTTTTTAGTCTACTCTAATTACTCCTAATGTGGCTGGGGCTATCATAAATGGTTAGGCTCGAGACTTTCATACTATTCTTCCATCCCATCGCTTAATAGGTTGAAGGCTTATGATTTATGGTGTGTTGCTACATTTTAGCCAGTAGAGAAGATAAGAAGGGCAACATTATTGCATAAGATAGAAGATGAAGATGCCACAGAGGAGGCTCATGCGATAGATGATGCAAAGGGGAAAAGGAAGGTGGTTTAGACTTATCTTTTTCTAGGAATCTAGATTTTTAGGGCTTTAGACATAGCCATGGACTTTTTATTTTATTATTCTTTTTATTTTATTATTCTCCATATTAGATCTTATGTTTAGGTGGATTTCATTCTTTAAATGAAATTCGAATAGTGCATCATTTATTTGCTTTAACTTTTGCCTAAGCTGCCTTTTTGGGTTTTCAATTTAGCGAGTTTTTATTATTTTAGTTTTTATTTTCCCTTTTTTTAATGCAAGCATAGAACCAAACAATAAAGATTTGACATCAAATAATAATTTTATTAAAAAATCTAGACCGTACCCACAATAGGCTACCCATACATCTTCTTACACACATTTAATTTTAATTGGTTGACATTTTTTCGAAGAATCATGTTCACATAGTTCTAATTTACATGATGCATAAAAATTACGTACAAGATTAACATTCAAACAATATAACACTTTAGTTGATCCAAGTTGCATGGACTGCCAAACTCTATTCCATCTAGATCTATAAAAGCAGCTCCTCTAACCGATAAGATCTTTTTAAGTATGTAAGGCCCAGCCCAATTTGGTCTGAATTTGCCTCTAGGATCATAAACTAGGACTCTAATTTCTTTTAAGACCAAATTCCCTCTTTCAAGCCTCTATCTCTAACTTTTTTGTTGAAATGTCTTGATATGTTCTGCTGATAACCCTGAATTTGGTACAAATCATCCATCCTCTTTTCATCAATGGCATTAAGCTAATCATGGTACACTTTTATCCATTTTGCTTCTTTTAACTGACTTTCCCACATTATTCTGGCTTATCTGATTTCCACCTCGATTAACAAAACAACTTCCATACCATATACAAGTAAATAAGGAGTTACACCTGTTGGGATACGGATGGAAGTTTTGTATCCCTATAAGGCAATGGTAGCTGTTGATGCCATTTTTTATGATTGTCAGTCATCTTCTATAGAAGGATTTTGATTGTCCGGTTATTTGCTTTTATTACACCATTGGCTTAAAAGAGGTAAGGATAGGATTTGCGATGCTGAGTCTTCCCCTTCTTCAATAGCTAGACCACTTCCTTCTGAAAATGGGGCTCATTATCTGTAATGACCTCAAAAGGAACTCCAAATCTACAAAAGATATTAGTTCAAATAAAGTGAGCTACATTTTTAGCATTCAACACTCGTTATGGAGTAGCTTTAATCCATTTTAAAAAATAATCTATTGCAACTGGGATGTATTTACAACCACTAGAGGATTTAGGGCTTATCTTTCTAATGACATCAATACCTTAACTCGCAAAAGGCCATGGGTGATCGGATTTAAAGGCACATGAGGCTGCTTTTGACGTTTAGCATATATATGGCATTTATGGACTTCTGCACAAATTTAACACAGTCTTCATTCATAATTTACCAAAAATATCTCAAATTCATTATTTTTTGAGTTGATGCTATCAATTCATATGGGGCCCCTCTTCACCGCCATGCACCCATTCCATGATCTGTTAAGCTTCATCTTTGGTCACACACCTTAGGTGCATATTGTCCCATGCCCTCTTGTATGTTACATTGCCATTTAAGATAAAATTGTTGGCTAGCTATCTCACAATTCTCTTTTCAGACTTGGTTGCCCCTTCTGGATATTCTTCATTCCAAAGAGAGTTGAAAATGTCCCAAAACTAGGGTTTCTAATCAGCCAACTAAATGTTCATTAGTATAGTATGGTATCCTAGCTCCCTTTTTCCCTTGATCACCACAGGTCATTCATATCCAACATCGGTGCGAGTGTAGCTAAGGCATATGCAAACTGATTCTTAACCCGAGGCAAATAATGAAATGATAGTTCATGAAAGTTCTCTACATGGTCCTCTAAGCATTTATTATAAGGAACCAAACGCTCCTCTCTAATCTTCCATTTGTTAAGAGCTTATGAGACAATTAGATTCGAATCCCATAAACCTCTAAGTAATCAATCTTTAGGTTTATAACAACTTCTAACCTAGTTATGCAAGTTTCGTATTTAGCTTCATTATTTGTCAAGCTAACTTAATAGCAATGGGCAAATTTTCTCCCTTAGGAGTGACCATGACGATTCTAGCACCATAACCCTTATTGTTTGGATCACCATCAAAGAATAGCTTCTAAACTTCTAGCTTAAGTTCCATGATATCTTCGTTAGGGAATTCTGGCTCAGACCATTCACCATCTATAGGAGCTGCAATTAGCCGACCAGCTACCACACTTCCTTTTATAGCCTTCCTCTAGACATATTTTAGATCATATTTCATATCAGAATGGCCATCCATCTTTCCATTTTACTATTAAGAACCGGTCTGTTTATAAGAAATTTTAAGGTTCTCTTATCAGCAAGTACATGAGTAGTGTAGAAGCTTAACTAATGTTAAAGTTTATGATATACCCATACCAAGGCAAGGCACAACTTCTTAATCTAATTGTATTTGAGTTCATGGGTGAGTAACGCTTGCTAAGGTAATAAATGGCATTTTCCTTATGGTAGTCAAGAGCATTCTGTGCAAGTATTGTCCCTATAGCCTCTTGAGTGACAGAGAGGTATAGAAGCCATGGCTTGCCAAGTTTGGGTAGTTGTAGGAGAGGAGGGTTCATGAGGTATTTTTTTATTCTATCAAAAGTTTTATGATAATCTTCATTCCATTGTTTAAAGGCTCATTCTTTCAGTAGTTTGAATATGACCCATATACATCAACCAACTGAGAGATAAATCAACTAATGTATTGGAGCCGTCCTTCAGAGGTGACATCTTTAGAATTGCTTTTGATTTGGCTGGATCGACCTTAATCCCTTTTTTACTAACCATATACCTAAGGAAAACTCTTGATGATGTGATAAAGAGGCATTTTGCTGGATTCAATTTCAAGTTGTATTGGAGAAGTCTAAGGAAGAATCACCTCAATGCTTCTAAGTGCCCTTCAGCTGTCTCAAATTTTATCACCATATCATCCACATATACTTCAACATCTTTATGTATCATGTCATGGAAAATAATAGTAGCCATCCTCTAATAGGTTGCTCCTGCATTTTTTAACCCAAAAGGCATCACCCTATAGCAATACGTATCCCATTCAGTTACAAAAGCAATTTACTCTTTGTCTAGTGGATGAACATCGATTTGGTTATAAGTAGCATATAGGTTAGTCAAAGAGATTACTTTAAACGCTACCATGAGGTCAACCAATAAGTCAATGTGCAGTAGTGGGAAATCATCCTTTGGATAGACTTTGTTCAAATCCCAGTAATCTGCACAAATATGTACTTTGCATTTTTTTTCGAAACTGGAATAATATTAGCTGGCCATAAGGGATATGTGATCGACTTTATGAACCTATTGTTTAAGTGCTTAGTGATCTCTTCTTTGATTGGCAGGGACTACTTTGTCTTCAATCTTCTCAACTTCTATTTGACAGGCTTTATATGTTCATAAATGGGGATCTTATGCACTGCTATATTTGGATCTATCCCAGTCATATCTTTAGAGGCTCATGTAAAGCAGTCTACAAACTCTTGAATCATTTTGATCAAACCATCCCTATTATGATGTGTAGATGCAATGAATATAATTTTAGGGCTTTCAATATTGCCAATATTTATTGGTTCTCTACTTGCATCATTTTTTTTATTTCATTTATCTCTTTTTCTAATGTATTATTCAAATTAGATTCAAGCGAAAAGGGAGACACAAGATCATAAAAGGAAAATTTAATTTTTTTATTATGAATAAAATCATCATCATCCATGGTTACATCAAAATTAAAAGGTTAACCAGGAAGGTCAATTACAGACTCAAAAGGGGAAACTAAAGAAAAAGACTGGAGGGACTCTGGCTTAGACTATGGATCTAACTCTAACTTTGAGTGGGACTCTAACTCTAACTGGGCATTTATTCCTTTATAGTACTAATTGTGAGGCCTCCCCCGAGCACCGGCCCGGTCCGCTAGAGGGAACCGGGATGCTCATTCGGGTTTAGACTCACGATGGAACCCTCGGGTTCGGATTTAGTTTTGAAAAATGATTTTTAGGAGTCGCCACCCTAATTTATTTTTAAATGGGAAAATTAAGGAAAAACCCAGTTGACTCTAATTTATTAATTTTTAAATTAATTTGCCCAAGGATAAAAATCACTAGTTTTCGAACCAGATTGAGTTTGGGGACTAGGTTTTTTAGTTTTAAATAATCTAAATTTGGCTCTCTAAGTTTAATTTGACTTAAAAATTAATTTCATGAATGACATTAATAATTGCAAAATACAATGTATGAAAATGAAATAAGATGAATGCATGAAAAAAAATGGAACAATAAACATTCACGGATAAAGGAGAGTGTTCCCTCCAATCTTTAAAGATTTGGGGGAACCACATGATCACTCCTTAATTAAGATAATTACATAAAAAGGTGGAATGCCCTCTCTAGCCCTTATTGGATTTTAGGAAGGCCACAAATTCCCTTACACATATTATAAAAAGATAATTGACTTACAAAAGAAAAACAAGAAAAAGAATACTCAATTTAAAAGAAAATTGGATTTGAGATTTGGACTTAAATTCCAAATGTGCCTATGTACTCCATTTGAATGGGGATCAAAACCCACATAGTTCGCTCCACGATTAAGTGGAGGGTTTTTAAAAAATGATTTTTGGGGTTTGGAGAACGAGTTTGATTAAAATACCTTAGATTTTGACGGATGAGTTGGAAAAAGTGTTTTGCCGGACCAAAATTCCATTTTATCGGACTGGACAAAAGTGATGGGTGAGTGAATTAATTAATTAAAATGATTAATTAATTAATTAAAATAGTAATTGAGTTAAAAAGGAGATTTTTAATTTAATTTTAAAAAAAGGATAATTAATTAATTAAAATGATTAATTAATTAATTGAAAAAAAGATTTTCTTTCTTGATTTAATTAATTTAAAAAGGTAATTAATTAATTAAAAGGATTAATTAATTAATTATTTTGTAAATAAAAAGATTCTTTTTTAGTTAATTAAAAAGATTAATTAACTAGGCTTGGGTGAAAAAATTAATTAATTAAAATGATTAATTAATTAATTAAAGAGTGGATGGAGGGAGAAGAAGAAAGAAGGTTAATAGATAGTTATCAATATCAACCCTTGGTGTGTGTCACAATGACAAAATGAGAGCCTATTTATAGGCAAATGGGTAGAGGGTAGTTTAGGTAATAGAAATGTGAAAAGACCAAAAGGATGGGGTCAGAAAATGACTGATAACTGGACAAAGAAGGGTAAAAAGGTCATTTTACACGTGTGGGCCCCATTGGAGCAGAGAAGGCGTGCCCTGGCGCGGCGCCGCACCAGCTCTGTGCGGCGCCGCGTCAGGCCTTTGCAGCGTGCCGCAAATGAGACTTGCGGTACTGCGCAGACCTGACGCGGTGCCGCAAGGCTCCCGTGCGGCGTGCCACATGGCGCGGCATGCATCTCGAGATTTTCCTTGATGACCCGCTTTTCGAGAATTTTTGGGTCAATTTTGAGACTTCCAAGTCAGTTTCTGAGAGCTATAGAGCTCAGAAAAATTAATGGTCAGTGATGTTAAGATCGAAATTAATTTTAGAATACTTTGACAGTCAGTCTTGAGGTAGATTTTGGTCAGCTCCAAAAGAGGGATGTCTGATACAAAAGGTCCGATCGGGGGTGGAAAGGCATCTGATTATGCCAAGACTGCTCCAGCCAGCTTTGGAGAAATTAATGTTAATTTTGAAGGTGCTAAAATGAGGGTTCACAGCTGCCCCCTCATCAAAGTTGTCTATTAGTTAGACAGTTTTGATGAGAGTGAACCCGAAAAAGTAAGTCTGAACTCGAGAAAAAGAAACTTGCTTTTGATAAGATAATTTTCATGAATTTTGGGACTCGATTCGTTTGTTCTCGGGGTATTAAAGAATTTTTAGGTCTATAATCTCCTGATTTTTTTCTTGATGCCAGGGCTATACCTTATCCAAAAATAGGATAATGAACTGACTATGAGTAGATAAAAATCTCACGAATACATAACGATTTTCGAATCCTAATTTTGAAATAACACTGGCTGAAAATTTATTTTCGTGCCACTAAAAAAATTATAGGGCATTTTTTACTATGCACTATTTTGTCCTTTATGCCTTGAAAATCTATAAATAGGGGGCTGCACCTCATTTGGTGCAGCACCCTCTTTGCTTGCTCATTCAAAACGTGAGCAAGCCTCTTCCTTCTTCTTCTTCCTCTTCTTCTTTTTTTTTTTTAATTAATTTTTTTTTCTTTTCTTTCTTCTTCTCTTTTTTTTTTAGTAACGATTTTTTTTAATTAATTTTCTTTTTTTTTAATAACGATTTTTTTAATTAATTTTCTTTCTTTTCTTTCTCCTTCTTCTTCTTTTTTTTTTTTTTTAGTAGCACTAATTTTTTTTTTTTTTTACAATGATAATAACGTGTTCTTTTCTTGCTTTGCCTGTCAGGTCTGGCATTTGGTTAGGATGGCATCCTCTTCTCGTCATAGAACTGCTTCCTCAAGGAGGGCCTCTTCTTCCTCTGCGGTTGGTCGGGGACGTCAGTACGAAGCGCCCAAAGACAATCCTCACCCAGCCGTCCTATTACAGGACCCCGAAGATCATGTGTCCTATGATGGTCAACTAGTGGTCGGTAGTCTTGCTTACTTTTTCTGAAAGCCAATTTTGTTCATAGCTTCCGTGAGATTATCTCATGCTTTTGTTGGTTTTCTTACAGGCACAAACAATCAGGAACAGGGGTGGTCGCAGCAATCTTAGGGAGGTGGTCAGGTGTGTCTCCTTGGGCAGCGCTGTTGGGGCTATACTTGAGCCCACCGGCTTTGTTGACTTTCTGGGGGTGTCAGCCCCAGACCGTTTGAACATCAGTTTGATCAAAGCTTTAGCGGAGAGGTGGTGGGACACCACGGACACCTTCCACTTCGCTTGCGGGGAAATGACTTGCACGCCGCTTGACTTGCATTTGTTGTCTGGGATCCGATTCGGGACTCAACCTCTCGACATATGTAGTGACTGGAGACAGACCTTCTCTGCCAAAGAGACATAGGCTCTTCTTGGTTTTGACCCACCTCGCGATAGTACCCAGGTGAGGCGCACCTTACTGGCAGATAAGCTGGAGTGGGTAGCGGCTGCCGGCTGGATTGTCCCAGATGCAGCAGTGGCTTGACTGTGTCTGCTGATTATAGCAGGTTGTACTTTCTCCCATTCTTTGAGAGACATAGTGGATCTTAACATTTTGGCTAGCCTGCTTGATTTGAGTGCCTGGAGGGAGTACGACTGGGGCGGTGCAGTGCTCAGTGCCATGTACCATGACATGGTGGAGCTGTCTTGAGGGAACATCTTTTCTGTTGGTGGTACGGCACCCCTCTAGGAGGTACATTCTATGCCCTGGCTTGCATCTTAATTTATAATGTTGATTTTTGACTGTTTGGTACATGTAGCTTTGGGCGTATGAGTATTTTGCTTTCATAGCCCCTGGATTGATCAGACAGAGGCTGGGAGATTTTCTTACTAGAAGGAGATGGGCAGAGTCTAACTGGAGCTCTAACTCTGACGGTCACAGCGTCCTGACAATCCGAGCCTTCTTCGACAATTTGACAGAGCCAGAGGTTTTACACTCATTACTTCGCTTTCTTTATTACCTTAGTACTTAAACCATTTTGCTCATCGTTCAATGTGACAGATCTTGAGACCTTTCAGAGAGTTGCGGCGCCTCGGTGTTGACAGCATAATTTTTGCCGAGCATCTCTCTTGGAGACGGCTTCTGTTGCGTTCGCCTTACCACCGCTTATTTTTCTTGGGAAAGAGGGTGTGCTTCCAGACCACTGGCTCCTGGTGCGTCCCCAAGCCCCCCCCGGTGTACATGAGGCATGGGTCGGCGATTTGTCCTTCCCCTGCGCTTTGCAATGGCGACGATGGGCGCATCTACCAACTCCCTGACCAAAGCTATCACAACTTTTGTTCTGCCTTCCTGATGCGTGAGATCACACTGAGGGGTCACTCTTCCATCGGATCTGCCCCTCCAAGGGAGCCGGTCATCCATGCAACTTCTGAGGCACCAGGAGGGAGAACTTATGGGGGACCTGTCCCTGATGCAGGCGGAGGCGCTAGGCCAAGCTCCAATACCAGTGCGATAAACTGGGATAGAGAGTTCTACATCCCTGAGGAGATCTCATATTATGGAGCAGATGGCTCCTTAAGGATGTGGCAGCTTTCTGATGCCGTTCGCCCGGACATGCGAGACATTCCGGAGGATGTCGAGGTATGATTTTACCCTTCATTCAGAAATGATCTTTATGTAAGGAAGGCATTTTCACTTTCTTATGCTCAGGATTTTTGACATTCTGTTTGCCATAGATTCCTTGGAGTTTTATTCACCGGACTTATAGAGTTTCTCGCAGAATGGAGGCTGCCCTTGGCAGGATGCTAACACGTTTAGACATGTCCGATGCTCGTGAGTCTGGCGATGAGGAGGCTCCTCGGAGGCACAGGAGAGGAGGGCGCTAATGATCTAGTGACCGTGACGCTGCCTCTGAGTTTTTCTTTGTAGCATCTTATTTCTATGTAGCCTTTTAGGGCAGCCACGTCACCTGTTTCTTTTGGTGGGAAGTAGTACTCTTGCACGGGTGATGCCTTTGTAATGATATGTCATGCTTATGCCATGTACATTATGACTATATAGAATACTACGATGCTTCCTACCATGCATGCTTGTGTTATGGATGCGTGAATGTGATGTACGCATGCTTTTGACTTTGATCAGCCCCTTTCTTCTCTCCCTTCCCTTCGTCAGTCAGTGATGATATAGCTTTTTCGGCCCTTCCGCTCTAAAGAAGAGAGAAAGGTCATCTATCTCTTATACTGGGGGCGAAGAATAGTAGTCCTGGCGCTGAACGAGTGATCGTCGAAGCATCGCTACAGTTCTGTGCCGCAAATAGCATATGCGGCACCGTGTCAGCTCTGTGTGGCACCGCACAAGCTGATTGTGGCTGACCGCACAAGGAGTTTGCGGTGCCGCACAGAGGGACTACTGCGCCGCGCCAATTTTTCATGGCAGATCCGTTTCTCTTATAGTGTTTCTGCATTTTCTGGCTTGATTGTGACATCTAGGAGCTTATATAAGGCAGAATTTCTGAAGGAAAATCCATTCATTTTCCATTTGAGAGTCGAAACTCTGCCCGTTTGTCGACTTTTCCCCTTTTGCTTGGTTTTTCATTATCTTCTCTTCTTTCCTGTCTTTTTCTCATGGAGCTGTACTTCAGTCATTATATGCATATGTGGACAAAGTGGATAGGATAAACTTGGGTAGGTACGGGGTTTCGGCCATGGTGACCTTGAGAGGGGTACGGGTGGACCGGGATTTCTTGAGAGCGTGTTCTCGATTTTTGGATCCAGTGGCCCGAGTCTTTCGGTTCAGTGTGGGTATGGAGGAGCTATGCCCCACATTTGAGGAGTTTTGTGCCATACTCGGTAGTGATCCGGAGGCAGCCTTAGTAGTACCCGAGTTCAGAGTTGAGCACTATAGAGTTTTTCAGGAGTTTTTAGCTCTCCCAGCGGACTCCGCCAGTTGGATGGTGATAGAGGGGCAGGTGAACTTGACTGCTGTCATTGAGGAGTTTTATGATCCCGGCGATCAGGGTGATGTAGGAGTGCAGAGGCTCAGGATGTGAGCCTTAATTTTTTGCCTGGTTGCCGGCTATCTGTTTCCCGGGCCCGTCGGTTGGAGAGATGTCAGAGTGGCTGGTCTAGTACTATAGATGGAGCAGGGTCACTCTATTATTGGAGCTGTGTTGGCAAAGACACTACTGAGTCTCGACTGCTATGTTCGATGACTGGAGAGGTGGACTGTATCTCCAGTAGTGCTTTAGGTGAGAGGGAGAATTTTGTCGGCTTCTATCCTTTTAGGAGTGGATATTTTGTGCATATCTGAATCTTATCTTAGTATATTTTATAGGTATGGTTAATGGACCACTTAAGAGTGGTTGTTGCCCCGATAAGGAGTTTGTATACAGCTATTCAATACTGGATGCAGCCCATCTTGGTGAGGAGGGGGTCAGTTAGGGAGTGGATTGGATGGCTCTTAGAGCTTGCCCCAGAAGACATACTCTGGCACTGCCAGTGGTATGGGATTAGGTCCTTCATGACGATGAGCCATGGGTACCGGGTGGTCTGTCTGCTTGGCTTGGCATGGATATCATTTTATCAAGGTACGAGGGTCCTGCGGCAGATGGGTCAGACCCAGGATGTCCCTCCAATAGTGCCCTTCTTGGAGTCTGCGAGGATTATCGCCCCTATTGCTAGGGCTATTAGAGGGGGGTCGATGAGGAGCTTTCATGTGGTGAGACTAGAGATTGACCCTGCAGGCCATAGTGGCGACTCAGACTGCAGTAGAGGTGACTCAGAGGACTATCACTTTGGTTAGACGCCAGGGCGACACTACCTTGGTCTTTCAAAGGAGGATCACAGTAGTGAGCGGACAGAGGAGGACCGCTGTTACTGGAGTGCAGAGGAGGACTTCGACTTCGATACGAGGGAGAGTTGTAGCTAGCGGCTCAAGGGGTATGGACCCTCAAAGGAAAGTCTCAAATACGACTCTGGGGAGCATTTCTGGAGCTACCAGGACACGGGACAGACCAGCTAGAGTGGTTATTGAGAGCTGGTCATGCGTTATGAGCATTTCGACCACTGATGCGATGGAGGGGAACACAGAGACCCAAGTCAGAGGAGTGACGATCGAGGAGATAGTGGCGGGATCTAATTTTGAGGGAGACGTTCATCCTAGGAGGAGGAGGAGGCGGGTTGCCTAGGTAGAGTTGGTTGTTTGGCTATTTTTGGTGGTTGTTCTGACACGAGCTGCAGGTTTCTTTTTTATACACTCCTGTAAGCTGACAAAACCATAGGACAAGCTGTAGGTACATATAGAAGTTGTCCTTTTTGTGATGATGGATTATATGCTTTTTGTAAAATTTAATCATCATTATATGAGATATTTTTGTTGTTATTCTGCTCTAACTTTTGTCTAAGCTGCCATCGCGGGTTTTCAACTAAGAGAGCCCTATTTTTATTTTTATTTTTATTTTATTATTATATATATATTTTATTTTTTATTATTATATTTTTTTTTAGACAAAAATACCAAATGTTTCATTAGGCACAGAGGAGATGAGATGGTGATGCAAACAGAATATCTTTATATTATGCTTTGGACCGCACCCGAGTCAGGCTACCTACGTATCCCTTACATTGATTTGATTTTTCTTTTTTTTTAGGAGAATCAGGTCCACATAGTTCTAATTACATTGCCTTGGATAGGAAAATAGATAGGAACGATGCAGGTTCAAACAAAATATCTTTTAGCTGATCCAAATTGCAGGGATTAGAGAACTTGTTTCCATCTACATCCGCAAGAATGGCGCCTCCGCCAGATAAAATCTTCTTCAGTACATACGGCCCGGTTTAGCCTGAACTTTCCCTTGGGGTCATGAACTGAGGCCCTAATCTCCTTCAAAACTAAATTTCCTTCTTCTAAACCCCTGTCTTTTACCTTTTTGTTGAAGTGCCGGGCTAGTTTCTGTTGGTAGCCTTGGATCCTGTACAAGGCATCCATCCTTTTCTCATCGATAGCATTTAGTTGTTCATGATATCCTTTGATCCAATCGGCTTCACTCAATTGGCTTTCCCTAATTACCCTGGCAGACTAGATCTGCAGCTCAATGGGAGGAATAACCTCCATTCCGTAAACCAAGGCGTATGGGGTTGCCCCTGTCAAAGTACAAACGGTAGTTCTGTATCCCCACAAGGCAGCAAGTAGTCGCTCGTGCCAGTCTCTATGCTTTTCGATAACCTTCTGCAAGATGTTCTTCATAGTTTTGTTAGCTGCCTCGACTGCGCCATTGGTCTGTGGTTAATAAGGAGAGGAGCGGTGATGCTGGATCTTTTTTATCAGGAGAAGACGAACTACCTCCTTTTGAAAGTGAGAGCCGTTGTCCGTGATGATTTCGAAGGGGGTTCCAAACCGATAAAGGATATTGGTTTGGATGAAGTGTGCCACCTTTTTTGCGTTTAGGACCTGATATGGTGCTGCTTCAATCCATTTTATAAAGTAGTCTATGGCCACCAGAATGTATTCATGCCCACTGGAGGACTTTGGGGAAATTCGCCCAATGACATCTATACCCCATGTAGCGAAAGGCCATGGTGTTGCTACTGGATTTGGAGGGACAGGGGGTCGACGTTGGAGTTTGGCAAAAATCTGACACTTGTGACATCTCTGTACATACTTTGCACAGTTCTCATTCATGGTTAACCAAAAGTAGCCTAGGTTTGCTATCTTTTGTGCCAAGGCTACACCATTCATATGTGGGCCTTCCTCTCCGCCATGGATCCATTCTATGATTTGTTGGGCTTCTTCTTCGGTCAAGCATCTCAGGTGGATGTTGTCCCAAGCTCTCTTATATAGCACACCTCCATTCAGTATAAAGCCAGCGGACAGCTGTCTTAAAGTTCTCCGGTCTGCTTTTGAGGCTCCTTTTGGATACTTACCATTCTGGACGTAATTGAGGATGTCCCAAAACTAGGGTTTAGTGTCAGCCAACTGGAGATTCATGCATAAGGTATGATATCCAGGTTGCCGCTTTACTTCGATAACAACAGGCCTATGTATCTCATTATCGCTCATATCGATCATAGAGGCCAAGGTGGCCAGAGCATCAGCGAACTGATTCTTTGCCCTCGGCAAGTAGTGGAAAGAGAGTTCATGGAAACTTTTGGCCAGGTCATTCAAGCGCTAATGGTAAGGAACCAAACGCTCTTCTCTAATCTTCCACTTACCCAGTGCTTGGGAAACAATGAGGTTAGAATCACCATAAACCTCCAAATAGTCTATCCTCATGTTAATGGCCACCTTTAGACCAGCTATGCATGCCTCATATTCTGCTTCATTGTTGGTTACCTCGAAGGCTAGCTTAATCGCCATAGGCAAATGATCTCCTTTAAGAGTAACCAAAACTACACCGGCTCCGTAACCTTTACTATTAGAGGCGCTGTCAAAGAATAACTTCCATACCTCAGGATCTATGATCAAGATATCCTCATCTGGGAACTCAAGCTCGAACATTTCTTCCCCCATAGGGGCAGCAGCCAGTTGATCAGCAATTATGCTTCCTTTAACTGCTTTTCTCGAGACATACTTTAGGTCAAATGCTGCAAGAATCGCCATCCATCGCGCCATCTTGTTGTCAAGAACCGACCTCTCCATAAGGAATTTCAAGGGGCTCTTGTCAGCCAGCACATGGGTTGTGTATGAGCATAGGTAGTGCTGAAGTTTGTGACATACCCAAACTAGGGCTAAGCACAACTGCTCAATCTGATTGTACTTAAGCTCATGAGCCAGCATACATTTACTCAGGTAGTAAATGGCATTCTCTTTGTGTGAATCTGGAGCATTCTGAGCAAGCATTGCCCTTATGGCTTCTGAAGTTACCGATAAGTAAAGCAACAATGGCTGACTTGCCTTGGGGTTTGCAATATTGGCGGGTTCAGGAGATAGTCGTTGATCTTGTCAAAGGCTTTTTGGCATTCTTCGTTCCATTATTTAGGGGCTCATTTCCTCAATAGTTTGAAGATTGGTCCACATGTGTCTGCCAATTGTGCAACAAAGCGACTGATATATTGTAGACAACCTAGAAAACCTGTAATCTCCTTTTCAGTTTTAGGGGGAGGCATCTCTATAATTGCTTTTGACTTTGCTGGATCCACCTCTATACCTCTTTGGCTGACTAAGTGTCCCAAGAATACACCTAAAGAGGCGCTGAAAAGGCACTTAGCTGGGTTCAACTTGAGATTATATTGCCTGAGCCTAGTGAAGAACCGGTCCAAAGCATCAAAGTGACCTTCAAGAGTTTTGGACTTTATGACCATGTCATCCACGTATACCTCGACATCCTTGTGCATCATGTCGTGAAATATAGTGGTGGCCATTCGTTGATAAGTTGCCCCAGCGTTCTTCAAACTAAAAGGCATTACCCGATAGCAATAGGTGCCCCATTCTGTCACAAAGGATGTCTTTTCCTTATCCGGAGTATAGACTTGATATGATTATAGCCCGCATAAAGGTCGATCAAGGAGACCACCGATGCACCAGCCATGCGATCCACAAGTAAATCAATATGCAACAGAGGGAAATCATTCTTCGGGCAAGCTTTGTTGAGATCCCTGTAATCAACGCACATTCGAACTTTCCCATCTTTCTTGGGGACGGGCACTATGTTGGCCAACCATGAGGGATAGGTGATGGGTTCGATAAACCCATTATCTAGTAACTTGGCAACCTCTTCTTTGATTTTCAGAGACCATTCTGTCTTCATCCTTCTCAACTTCTGCTTTATAGGCTTCGTGTGCTCATAAGTCTGGATCTTGTGAACTGCTATGCTTGGATCTACCCCCACCATGTCCTTGGGTTCCTATGCAAAACAGTCCATGAACTCATGTACTTTTTCAGCTAATGCCTGTGTGTCAAAATATGCAGATGCAATGTATATAATTTTTGGATTCTTCTCTGTGCCATAATTGATTGGTTCTTTGCCTTTTTCATTTTTTATTTCTTTTTTATTTTCTTTTTCAGATTTCTCATTTAATGATGAGTCAGATGAAGTAGAGCATAGACAGTCAAGAAAGTAGGCAGAAAACTTGTTCATTTCATTGAAAACAAAGATCCCATCATCATGGATTACATCATTTTGAAAGGAAAAACTAGGGGGACAAGTTACACAACTAGACAAAAAGGACTGAAAAGTCTCCACAGACTTAGATTCAAGGGACTCAGACTCTGACACGGACTCAGAAGACTCGGATAAAATAGGACCGGTGCTCTTCTCGAAATACCAATTATTCAGCGGTGCTTGAGATGGTTGGACAAGCTTGATGGGGTTAAGTTCTTGGTGGTAAGTGATCATGTGGATGGTCTCGAAAAGAGAGGGCTCCATGCTTGCTTCCTAATCCTCCTCTAATTGGTAGATAGGCTCGCACTCCTTTAGGTTGAGCCTGATATCAAAGAAGATTTCAAAACCAGGGATCAGTTTCTTAGAAATAGGGCAGAACCATGGCTCAGGAAAGCCACAGTAAGGAAAATCTTCTCCTTCTTTAACAAAATACCCATTAAGAGTCTTGAAATAAGGGCGCATGGACCAATCAAAAGTCTCAGCTTGCCTTTTGGCCTCAACCCTCATTTTGGCTTTTTCCTCCAATTCTGTAATATCTTCAGGTTTGGGTACATAGCTAAGGCCAAAAGGAGGAGTGACATTGGGATATTTGGGAAATCGGGTGACCCCTTGCTGGTTCCTTCCAAGTCCCAATCCTAGAACATAATCCATTTTCTTCATCATGTTAGCTACTGCTACATTACTATATAGATCAAAATCGAAAGGAACAAACTCTTTACCTTCCCCTTGAATGAACTGGATAGTATCAAACAAAAAACCAGATAGAGGAATGGTAGTCGGTTTGGGCTTGATTTCTAGTATGGGCACAGATCTTGGGATGTCACTCTTCCCATGTTCATCAGCTTGAACAATTATGATATTCAGACCATGGGGAAATTTTAACTTCTGGTGTATGGAGGAAGGAACTGCCTTCACTTGATGAATCCATGGTCTACTAAGTAAGAGATTGAAACATGCCAGGACGTCAATCACCTGAAATGGGATGGGCATTGTCACTAGTCCAATCGTGACATCAAGATTCACCACACCCAAAACCTCCCTCTTAGTGTTGTCATAGGCTCTCACCACTTGGTCTGACGGGATGAAATCTGAAGCTTCTAATCCTAGACAGCTGGCCACCTTTAGTGGACATACATTCAAGGCGGACCCATTATCTACTAGTACCATAGGCACAGTCTTGTCTCGGGTCATTACCGTGATGTAAAAAGCATGGTTGTGGTTTTCACCTCCATGAGGGATGTCGTGATCACTGAAGGAAATGGTCATGGGCTTAGCAGTGTTGGTTAAAGATGCCACAAGGGTCTTTGGTGAGATGTCGATGGGAGCCTGACATTGATTCAAAGCCTTGCAAAGAGCTTGGCGATGAGGGTAAGAGGATTGGATGAGACTCCATATCGATATGTTTGCTTGGGTTTTCTTTAACTGCTTGAGAATGGGATCTTCCTCCAGTTCATTATGGGGTTTCAATTTTTCAGCTGGAGGGGGAATTGTATGACCCATCGGGTTTGAATCTACGGGTTGTGGAGGCAGAGGCAGGACTCTTCCACTTCGAGTAATTGCATTGACTTCGGTGACAAAGTTATTTAAATCAAGCACGCAACAATAACCCGAAATGGGGTAGATGAGGGAGAGAGGATCAATTCTAGGTTCGTCAGAAGAAATGAGGTTGGCATTCACCTGGTGGTTAGGCAATGGATTAGTGGTGATGTTGGGTTTAGCTCTTGGGGCAATGATATCCCCACTATCTATTAGGTCTTGGATTCGATGCCTCAGAGCCTTGTAAACATCCGTTTTATGCCCGGGCCCTTGATGATAATCACATCGTTCATTGGCATTATAGTTCTTGGGCAAAGGATTTGGGGGCGGTCTTAGTTCTAAGGGCTTGACAAGGTGGGCTTCCAGAGCCTTTTTATAGATAGTGCTTAGAGGCATTCCCAATTCAGAAAAGCTCCTTCTTTCTAACCTTATGGGTTGATGGTAAGATACAACATTAATTTCTCCTCCCTTCTGAGGCACAGAATGAGTGGTGTGGGAGGTGAAATTGGTGTTCTTGCGGTATCTCGAATTTGAGGATTCATCTTTGATTTGGCCAGTCTGAATCAGATCTTTGATTTTGGAGGCTATAGCAATGAGGGCCTTAAAGTCCGGGAGATACTGGGTATGCAAGTGAACTTAGTGTTGTGGGAGGAGGTTTTTCAATGTCAATTTGTTCCTCTTCGGATGGGCGATTCACCATTTGCGCCGCCTTTGCCCTCCACCTTGTAAGGAACGCAGTGAAGGATTCTCTTTGATTCTGTTTAGTAGTTTCTAGGTCTCGTTGAGTGACATCTACCTCAATGTTATAATGATATTGTTTGACGAAAGCATTGCAGATATCATCCCAAGTCTTGTTATGATTTTTGTCCAGATCTAACAACCACTTAACGGCAGTTCTGGTTAACGACTGCTAGAATAATTGAGCAAGGAGCTCATCATCCACACCAAAGGGTCTCATGGCACCCACATACATTTTGAGGTGGGTCTTAGGGCAAGTGGTGCCGTTAAATTTGTCCATCATGGGCATTTTGAACTTGGGTGGAACCCTGGCGTTTGGGAAAAGAGCAAGAGGGTCGACATTGATAATGTCCTCATGTTTTTTAATGTTATTGATGGATCGTTCTAAAGTCTCAAAATTTTCCATCAGTTTTTTGGCTTCGGGGAAGCTGGAAAAAATCCCCACTTTGAAAAAGATTCGCAGTGGGAGTGGGAGCGGTGGCATTCATATCCAAAGGAGGAGAGGTGGGCATCTCCGGAGCTTTTCCCTTATCGGTGAGGTTGATAATGGGAGTGGTAAAAGTGGGGGCATGGCTGGTCCCAGCTTGGGTGGAGTTGTGTTGAACAGGAGGAGGAGCGATAGGAGCATTTGTCATTTCTCTCACCTCATTGATGATTGATTGACGTTGGGCATTGAGGGCGTTGGTGAAGGTGTCAGCTTAGGTTTTGAGGGCGGTGGTGAGTGTATTTTGAAAAGCTTCCTCTTGCTTCTTGAGGAGATTGGTGAGAAAGGCGCCCATTGCGTCTTGGTCAAAAGGGTGAGCCATTGGTACCTTGAAATAGAAAACAGACTGTAAGAAAATGAAATTATGAAGAAAGAATGAATGTGAAGGTGTGTTGGGAAAAGGATTCCTTCCACATGGTTGGCTACCGGGTTTACATATTGACAGGGTGAGTGTGTGAGGTGTCTCTAGGGTAACAGACCACTGGTTTGGTTTTTTTGAGATTTGACGTTGTTGAGTTTTCTCATGTATGCATGATCATGTCGTGATGCATGCTAAAAAGGTTTCATGAATATGCGAAAATATCGATTATTATGGTACATGGAACCTAAAGTCAAAGGCTAAGGCGACTACATGCATAAGGGTGAAGGGTGGTTCGATTTAAGGGTCCCCGTCCCACTAAAGCATCGATATACCTAACCACATGTGAGGTAAGGAGTCTCGCGTGGGTCCAACAGTACTGACTGCTCGTTACACCACTGAAATGATCGGGGATTCGTCGCGGGGTGGAATGCTTTCGCTATCTCCCAACATACTCAAAGAGAGTTGTCGAGCCAATGTTACTTGCCATCCAAAAAGTTTTCCTAAAACTAAGGTTTAGGCAAGGAGCCTTTATTATGCAAAGTGATGCATGAAAGTCAAATTATACTTAATGAGCCAAAAGGAGATTATTTTGGAAAAATTTTTCTTAACCAAATAGTAATCCTCTTATCTTCCTTTTTTTTAAAAAAAGATGGCAACCAGTCCTCAGTGGAGTCGCCAGCTGTGAGGCCTCTCCCGAGTACCTGCCCGGTCCGCTAGAGGGAACCAGAATGCTCATTCGGGTTTAGACTCACGATGGAACCCTCGGGTTCGGATTTGATTTTGAAAAATGATTTTTAGGAGTCGCCACCCTAATTTATTTTTAAATGGGAAAATTAAGGAAACACCCAGTTGACTCCAATTTATTAATTTTTAAATTAATCTGCCTAAGGATAAAAATCACTAGCCTTCGAACCAGATTGAGTTCGGGGACTAGGTTTTTTGGTTTTAAATAATCTAAATTTGGCTCTCTAAGTTTAATTTGACTTAAAAATTAATTTCATGAATGACATTAATAATTGCAAAATAAAATGTATGAACATGAAATAAGATGAATGCATGAAAAAAAAAATGGAACAATAAACATTCACGGATAAAGGAGAGTGTTCCCTCCAATCTTTAAAGATTTGGGGGAACTACATGATCGCTCATTCATTAAGATAATTACATAAAAAGGTGGGATGTCCTCTCTAGCCCTTATGGGATTCTAGGAAGGCCACAAATTCCCTTACACATATTGTAAAAAGATAATTGACTTACAAAAGGAAAACAAGAAAAAGAATACTCAATTTAAAAGAAAATTGAATTTGAGATTTGGACTTAAATTCCAAATGTGCCTACATACCTCGTTTGAATGGGGATCAAAACCTACGTAGTTCACTCCACGATTAAGTAGAGGGTTTTTAAAAAATGATTTTTGGGGTTTAGAGAATGAGTTTGATTAAAATACCTTAGATTTTGATGGATGAGTTGGAAAAAGTGTTTTGTCGGACCGAAATTCCGTTTTATCGAACTAGACAAAAGTGATGGGTGAGTGAATTAATTAATTAAAATGATTAATTAATTATTAAAATAGTAATTGAGTTAAAAAGGAGATTTTTAATTTAATTTTAAAAAAAGGATAATTAATTAATTAAAATGATCAATCAATTAATTGAAAAAAAGATTTTCTTTCTTGATTTAATTAATTTAAAAAGGTAATTAATTAATTAAAAGGATTAATTAATTATTTATTTTGTAAATAAAAAGATTTTTTTAGTTAATTAAAAAGATTAATTAACTAGGCTTGGGTGAAAAAATTAATTAATTAAAATGATTAATTAATTAATTAAAGAGTGGATGGAGAGAGAAAAAGAAAGAAGGTTGATAGATAGTTATCAATATCAACCATTGGTGTGTGTCACAATGAGAGAATGGGAGCCTATTTACAGGCAAATGGGTAGATGGTAGTTTAGGTAATAGAAATGTGAAAAGACCAAAAGGATGGGGTCAGAAAATGACTGATAACTGGTACAAATTAAAGGTACAAAGAAGGGTAAAAAGGTCATTTTACACGTGTGGGCCCCATTGGAGCAGAGAAGGCGTGCCTTGGCGCGGCGCCTTACCAGCTCTGTGCGGCGCTGCGTCAGGCCTTTGCGGTGTGCCACAAATGAGACTTGCGGTACCGCACAGACCTGACGCGGTGCTGCAAGGCTCCCGTGCGGCGCGCCACGTGGCGCGGTACGCATCCTTAGATTTTCCTTAACAGCCTGCTTTTCGAGAATTTTTAGGTCAATTTTTGAGACTTCCAGGTCAGTTTCTGGGAGCTATGGAGCTTAGAAAAATTAATGGTTAGTGTCGTTAAGATCGAAATTAATTTTAGGATACTTTGACAGTTAGTCTTGAGGTAGATTTTGGTCAGTTCCAAAAGAGGGATGTCTGATACAGAAGGTCCAGTCGGGGGTGGAAAGGCAACTGATTATGCCAAGACTACTCCAGCCAGCTTTGGAGAAATTAATGTTAATTTTGAAGGTGCTAAAATGAGGGTTCACACTAATTGTCAAGTTGGATTTGGGTTGGTTGGATCATTTTAGTCAAATCTATTACTTCTTCATTCCCATTATGAAGACTTACTCTAAGAGAGTAGTCTCTATATTATCCTTCTAATCCTGTTCCAACATGAAAATTAGCTTGCACTCCTTCACTCTTAACCTAACATCAAAGAATATTTCAAAATCTGGTATCAGTTTCTTGGTAATAGGACAGACCTATGGTTTAGGAAACTGCAATAAGGAAAATTCTCATCCTCCTTGACAAAGTACCCATTCAAGGTTTTGAAATTAGGTGCATGGGCCAGTCATATGCCTCACCTTTTCTTAGGGCTGCCGCCTTTTCCTTGGCCCTCTTCTCCATTTCAGACAAATCCTCTTCATTAGGCTTATAGCCAAGCCCAAAAGGTGGAGTAGCAACTAGGTACTCTTTGAAGCTACTGATTCCGTGTTGTCTCTTGCCTAAACCCAATCTAGAAAAATAATTCATGTTCCTCATCATGTTAACCACAACAATGTTACTATAAGGATCAAATCAAAGGAAAGAATTCTTTACCTCATTCTCCTTCAATGAATTTTGTATCGAAAGAGAATTTAGTCAATGGTAAAAAGGCTTGCTCAGGCTGAATCTCCAATATAGGCACAAAGGCTTGGGATATCACTCCTCCTATGTCCATCCCCTTTGATTGTCACAATAAAGGTCCCATTAGGAAACCTAAGCTTTTGATGTAAGGATGAAGGGATGGCTTTCGCTTGATGAATCTAAAGCCTTCTAAGGAGGAGATTAAAGCACACTGGTACATCAATGACTTGGGAAAAGGATGGGAGTAGTGATAGGGCCAATTGTAACATCCAAGGTAGCAACTCCTCTCACCTCCCTCTTTATATTGTCATAGGCCTTTACAATTTGATCAGAAGGTGTAAAATCCGAGGCCTCCAACCCTAAATAGCTTACCGCCTTAAGTGGGCACACATTCAAGACTAAACCATTATCAATTAGCACCATTAGGACGATTTTTCCATGGGTCATGACTGTTATGTATAGGGCATGGTTATGGCTTGGTTCTCCTTTGGGGAGGTTATAGTCACTAAAGGATATGGCAGTAGCTTTGGTGATGTTAGTGAGGGAGGCTACCAAGGTCTCAGATGTAATATCTATTAGAGCTTGGTACTAACTCAACACCTTACAAGGAGCTTAACAGTAAGGGTAGGATGATTGGATTAAGCTCCAGATAGATATGTTGGCTTATGTCTTTTTTAGTTGTTTTCAGGATGGAGTCTTCGTTAGGTTCAAGATTCCCTTTTATTTTTCAGTAGTAGGTGGAATAATTGCATGGGTGGTTGACTTGAAGGGTCGGTGCTTGGTAGATTCTACCTCTCCTAGTTATGGCTTCAATCTCTTCAACTAGATTGCTTATATCAAGTACACAGCAAAAATCTTAAGCTGATCGAATCAAGGTAACAGGATCAACTTCAAGGTCAAAAGTGGTGATAAAGCTAACTTGGTGATTTGGGAGCGGATTGGTGGAGATGTTGGGCTTGGCTTTTGGTGGGACAATATCACCACTATCAATTAAATCCTAAATTTTGTGTTTTAGGGCCTTGTATGCTTCTTTCTTATGTTCAACTCCTTGGTGATATTCAGAATACTCATTAGGATTATAGTTTTTAGGTAATGGATTAGGAGGTGCTCTAGGCTCTAGAGGCTTTACCATCTTTGCCTCTAATGCCTTCTTATAAATTACAACCAATGGAACCCCAAGGTCAGCGAAACTCCTTCTTTCCAGTCTTAGGCGCTGGTGGTGAAAAATGGTTGATATCTCCCTCCCTTTCTGATTCATTAAGGAGGTAACATTAGTATGATAAGGTGTGCCCTTTTTATATCTTGAGCTAGAAGACTCTTCTTTAATCTACCCACTCTAAATCAAATCTTCTATTTTAAAGGCAATAGAAATAAAGGCCTTGAAATCCAGGAGGTACTAGGTCAGGAGATGGTTTTGGTAAATTGAGAGAAGTTTATTGACAATGATGTCAATATGTTCCTGTTCAATAGGGCGGTTCACCATTTGAGCAGCCTTAGTGCTCCACCTCGTAAGGAACATGAATGATTCTTTAGGAAGCTGCTTAGTTGTTTCTAAGTCCCTCCTTGTAATATCCGCCTCAATGTTATAATGATATTACTTGACAAATGCATTGCTAATGTCATCCTAGGTCCTTTTCTAGTTTATGTCCAAATAGACAAATCACCTCATTGCAACTCCAGTTAAATACTATTGGAACAATTGAGCAAAGGGCTCATTGTCCACTCCCAATGGATTCATTGCTCCCATATACATCTTCAAGTGATTTTTGGGATAGGTGGTTCCATTGAAGGCTAGGCATTTTGAACTTAGGTGACAACCTATCATTGGGAAAGAGGGTCAACGCACTAACATCCACCAAGTCATCATCTCTTTTCAAATTTTGAGAGTCCTTTCCATGGCTTTAAAGTTCTCCATAAAGGCTTTGAGCTCAGTATGAGAGACAAGTCCCTTCCCTTTAAAATGATTTTCAAGAGAGGAAATAGCATAGTGGGTGGTAGTATTTGTGGTTTGCATAGGCTGTAGGTAATCTTAGGAATTTGCACGAATTGGGAGGTGATATTTAGTACTTGTATGGATGGTATGGTGTTGGGGATGTATGGGGCATCAGCCATAGCTTTTCCTCTACCAGTCAGGTCAATGGGTGTTCTGAAGGAAAAAGCATCATTTGCATGGAAGTAGGTCAAACTAAAGGTTGCTTGATTTAGGTTCAGGACATGTGGGGTCACAACTAGATTGAGAGAGGCTTGGCTAATCATATTTTGGACCTCCTCAAGGATGGACTATATTTGCTTTTGAAATAAGGCCTTCTGAGCTTCCAAGGCAGCTTAGAAATTTCTTTCTACAACTTTAAGTTGCCTTTCTTATCTTAGGAGAAGACTGATAAGGAAGATAGGTAGGTTGCATTTGGGTTAGTGACTTTTGGCAGATTGCTAGTTTTCTCTGCCATTTTAGGTACCTTAGGAGAAACAAAACAAGAAAGGTGTAAGTGTTTGACTCAAGGAAGGATAAGGTGATCACATATTTGGATGGCGATGGATAGATTATGGATTTGAGCTAGCAAAATTTTTTTGGGAAAAGATGGGTTTCTATTTTGTTCAAGATTCTTGGTCTTATGCATGTATGCATAAAGTATGAATGAAAAGACATTTCATGAACATGCAAACAGGCTTCATTTAAGGTGCATACAACCTAAAGTCCAAGTTCTAGGTCCATTGCATGAAAGGTAAGAGTGGCTTGGTTTAGATACTTGCCACACTAGAAAAACGATATACCTAACCACATATGAGTCAGAGAGTCTCACGTGGGTCAAACAGTACTTGCTTACTTGTTACACCTTTGAAAGGGACAAAAGATTCATCGCGGGATGGATGATTTTGCTATCAGTTGTGAGGTCTCGCCCGAGCACCGGCCTGATCTGCTAGAGAGAATCGGGATGCTCATTCGAGTTTAAACTCATGATGAAACCCTCAGGTTCATATTAGTTAATTTTGAAAATAATTTTAGCAGTCGCTACCTTAATTTTATTTAGTTGGAAAAATATTAAGGAAAAAAAAATCCAAATTGACTCAAATTCATTAATTTTCCAATTAATTTACCCAATGATAAAATTACTAGTCTTCGAACCAAGTTGAGCTCGGAGACAAAGTTTTTGGTTAAATAATCTAAATTTGGCTCTCAAGTTTAATTTGACTTTAGAAAAATTGATTTCATAAATGACACTTATAAGATGATAATAAAGAAAATACATGAATATAGCATAATATGAATGCATAGTGCATGGGAATTAGTAAGATAATTAAAGTAAATATTCACAAAATAAGGAGATTGTTCGTTCTAATCCTTATGAATTTAGGGAAATCATATAATCATTCCTTAATTCCAATTAAGGTAATTACATTAATAAAAAAATTGGGATGTCTTCTCTAGCCTTTATGGGATCTTAGAAAAACCACAAATTCCTTTATAAATAGTATTTAAATAAAAAATTTGGATGTCTTCTCTAGCCCTTATGGAATTATAGGAAGACCACAAATTCCCTTATAAATAGTATTAAATAATAATAATAATAATAATAATAATAATAATAATAATAATAATAATAATAATAATAATAGATTACATTTGAAAAATGAATGGAAAATGAATTTAATTTGAAAATTTTAGATTTGAGGTTTGGATTTTAATTTTTTTGGTCAGTTTTTGGAGGTTCCAAATCACTTTTTTGGGAGTTTTAGAATTTAAAAAATTCACAAGTCAACTTTGGTAGACTTGAAATTAATTTTAAAACCATTGAGCAGTCAGTCTGAGAGAAAATCTAGTCAGTTTTGAAAAAATACTGTTTAATACAAAAGCTCTAGTTAGGGTAGGAAAAGCGTCAGATTGTGCCAAGAATATTTCGTTCAATTTTGAAAAGTTCAGAATTGATTTTAAAAGTGCTGAAATGAGGTTTTACATCGGCAAATAGACTCAATGAGGGTTATCCGCTTGATACTACTCACTATTCATTTGTTTTCCTAAAACTAAGTGTGAAGGTAAAGAGTCTATACAAATGATGCACGAAAGTTATTTTTATATTAAAAATGGCAAACTTTGATTTAAACTAATTAGTAGTCCTCTTGTTTCTTTGTTAAAAAGAATTTCCTCAATGGTGAGGTCTCATATGAGCTTCAGTCCGATTCACTAAAAGGGATTGAAAAAATTATTTGGATAAAGTCTCATGATTGAACCCTTGGATTTTGATTGGTTGATTTGGAAAATGGTTTTAAGTCATCACCTTAATTTTATTTTTTTTAATTTGGAAAAAGTTAAGGAAAAACCCATTTTAGATTACTCTAATAATTTTATTTTTTTTAATTTGGGAAAAGTTAAGGAAAAACCTATTTTAGATTACTCTAATTTTATCCTAATAAAAAAGTGCACTAGTCCATGATTACCAAGAGGATTTGGGGGCTAAGTTTTTGGTTTATTTAGAAAAAATTAGTTTGGAAAATTTAATACAAAATGACTTAAAATTTAATTTCATGAACAGATTAAAAATGCATGAACAATTAAATATATGATAGTACATTCCATTCATTTATTCATCCATACAATAGCAAAGAAGAAATTAAAAGGAAAAGCATAAATTAAATTTACATGAAATTTCTCTAACCCTTATGGGTTCTAAGAAAGTTACACATTCCCCAAACAAAATCCTAAAGCAATACAATAAAGTAAAGAACATAAACAAGTCTTAATCTATATGAAGAAGGTGAAAAGGGAGGATATTCTCATTTATTTTAATTGGATTTGATGTTTGGGACAAGCATGTCTACATATCCTTTTAAATGGGAATAAAAATCCATATAGTTTGCCTTTCTTGCAAAAGAGGTTAGTTTTAGTCTCAGTCTTTTATTATGTTTCAATTCATTGATTAAAAGAATGGTTGAATTAATTGATTTAACCAATTTAATTGAATACCAAGTTGTTAATCAGGTCAGATTTTAATTAACATGAATTGAGTTAAAGTGATTAATTAGAGAGTTTGGATAAAAGAGAAAAAAAAAAGGCAAGGATTCTTAGAGGAAGAAGAGATCCCAAAGAAGGAATTCTCAGGGAGGGAAAACAAGAAAATGAGAAAACTAAAGTAAGGAAAGAGTTTGAGTTAAAGTAAAATACCTTGCGTGAGCACGGCTTGGGGACATAAGGCAGATGAAGCGGCAACAATATCGCAATCCACCTTCTTGGCTTAGCAGAATGATGGCCTTTAGATAGCTTAAGGTTGCTTGGATGGCATTGTTGGGAAACTTCCTCGGGCGGACTTGAGGAAAGCTGTGTCAAAACGATGATCCAACACAATTGCTTTGCAAAGCAAGTAGCAGACGCAAAGCAAGAACAACAGCAAATAAAAGAAAACTTTAGAACTAAAATGTTGGTTCCTTTTAGACCAAGCTTAAAATAAAACTATTTGCTTTTGAGATTAAGAAGTTGATCAAGCAAATTCAGAGCCAAAAGGTAACCAAAACTAAGTGGGAGGATCCCTATATATAGGAGGAAAGTTGGGGAAAAGTTTAATATGTTTTCGATGTGGGATTTCAAAATAGTACAGAGGATGACTAAACGTGCGCCATGCGGTTGCAAAGTTGCTTCCACACGTGCCTTTGTGGTGACCTTATGTGTGCCTGTGGTCACCATAGAGGCCCATACAGTCACCGCTTCTGAGTATGCAATGACCAAACGGGTATCTGGCCCGCGGGTTAAGCTCTTACTATTTTGACCAATTTTCACTGATTTCTCATATGATTTGAGCTTGATTTGATTTTATGGGTTCGAAATTGAGTGCTGGATGTCTGGAGGTGCAAATTTGAGGGTTCACAGTTACATTGTCTTTTTTCAATCTCGATAAGTCTTGAAATTTTTATTTGAGTTATTTATGTCAACTGATTCTTTGTTTGATCTATTATTTATCTAAAATTGAAAAAATATTTATTCAAATATGAAGTAGTGAGAAGTTGAGATTACTAGTTGTCAAGTACAACCTGCATTATAATTTACCCTCTTTAGAGTTAGGAGGCTAACTTGAGATTGCAAGCCACATCAAGACTCAATATATGTAATATATAATAATCCATATTCTCAATTGGCGTAATGAAACTTATGCTGTCAATTGTGTCTCATGTGCAGTTTATTCTTAATTATTATTTAATTGTTTAAGATTTAAATAAATCTAACAAAAACAAAGCTTTTCATGATGCTTGTTTGAGATTGTTGTATAAGCTAAAACAAAAATTTTTGAATTTTTTTATTAAAATGATTGATTTTTAATTTTTTTGAAACTGCTTTTTAAAAAAGCAACTATTCACTTTTTTTTTTTCAAACAACAGTTTTCAAAACTCGAGCTCAAATTTTTTTTTTTTTAAAAAGCATTTTTCCGAACTACAATTCCAAACAGGCTCTTAATGAAATCAATTCCTAACATTTATTCTAGCCCAAATCATCTAAACAAATATTATCATGTATTTGATAAAGTACAATTCTTGAATAAAAAATATTCCAATTCTAATAGATTGTTTTATTTTTAATTTTAATGAGTTCGACCAAAATATTAAGTTCAATTGATTCAGAACTAGGTTAGATTTAGAGCATGTATTTAAATGTTTCAACGCGATTTAGCATGCTCTGACCTATGTAATAATCATATTACTTTGCATCTCTCATCATTTACTAGTGGCTTTTTTTTTTTTAAGAAAAACTTATAGCTAGCTAAGCTGCCAAAAGAAGATATTATTATAGGGTCTCAAAATAATAGGATGGTGGCCCACAAATATATCAACTCTCATGCTTTAAAATGGAGGGGGCAAAGTAGTCAAACTACCATTTAATTATGTTCATAACATAAAATGAGAAAAAATTAATTACATCAATACTAAGTGACTGTTCACTTTGTTTAGTCAATTGCAAATGTAGAGTTCCAAACTTCCAATTTTAAAGTTCAAAAAGCTCAAACCTTTTACGCTTTGTACCTTTAATTTGTTATAAAAGAATCCATGGGAGCTTTTAATGGGCCAAAATAGTTGTCTATACAAAGTATGTTTCATGTTGTTTGTTTAAAATCCTCTTGAGGATTGACACCAGAATGAATCAATCGTGTCAGCCAAATTCCATCATAATTCCAAGCAAATAGATTGCAAGAATTTCTTATATATCAAGTATTTGCTTCATTAGAGTAAGAAACAGCTTGATAAGATTAAGAGTCTTGATATTGTTGCATTTCTTCTTTCAATCTCGATAAGCATTAAAATTTTAATTTGAGTTGACTGTTGTCAACTGATTCTTTGTTTGATCTGTTGTTTATTCAAGAATTGGGAAAATGTCATTTATTCAATTATGAGGTGAGAGTGAGATGTTGATATTACTAGTCGTCATGTACAACCTATGTTATAATTTACCCTCTGTAGAATTAGAGGCTAGCTTGAGATTGCAAGCCACATCAAAACTCAATATATGCAATATGCAATAACCCATATTTCTCTGTTGGAGTAATGAAGCTAATGCTCAAGTTTAGTTTATTCTTAATTATTATTTAATTGTTTAATATTTAAATAAATCAAATAAACACATAACTCTACACAATTGTTTTACTATGACCAATTTTTTTTAGTGAAATCAATTCTTAACATTAATTCTAGACCAAATCCTCTAAACAAATATCATTATTTATTTGATAAAATA
Organism: Reutealis trisperma; assembly: GCA_947687605.1. Lineage (NCBI taxonomy): Eukaryota > Viridiplantae > Streptophyta > Magnoliopsida > Malpighiales > Euphorbiaceae > Reutealis > Reutealis trisperma. The sequence goes on from CANTUT010000942.1 coordinate 61,769, forward strand.
CAATTCTTGAATTAGAAATCTTCCATTTCCAGTAGAGATTACACAAAGTCAAATCTCATGGATAAAATAATAATTCATTCTATTTTTAATTTTAATGAATTCAAACAAAATATTAAGTCCAATTGATTCAAAATTGGGTCAGATTTAAAGCATGTATATAAATATTTCAGCCTGATTTAGCTTGCTCTGACCTATGCAATAATTATGTTACTCTGCATCTCTCATCATTTATCAGCGTTTTTTTTTTTTTACAGAAAACTTATAGCTAGGTTGCTAAGAAAAGAGATTATTATAGGGTCCCAAAAAAATAAGATGGTGACCCACAAATATATCAACTCTCATGCTCTAAAATAGAGGGCAAAAGTAGTCAAACTACAATTTAATTAACTGTTCATAACATAAAATGAGAGAAAAAATAATTAAGTCACTATTAAATGACTATTCACTTTGTTCATGCAATTGCAGATGCAATGTTCCAAACTTTCAATTTTGGAATTAGGTTTTTATTTTCCAAGGTCAAAAGTTTGAAAAATTCTAAAGCTTTTTTGTCTTCTACTTTTAATTTGTAATAAAAGATGCCATGAGAGTGTCTAACGGGCCAAAATTTTAGGAATGCAAAAACAAGTGCTTATATACAGAGCATTTTTGAGCTGCTCATTTAAAATCTCTTAAGGATTGATGCCAGATTGAATTAATTTTGTCGACCAAGTTTCATCATAATTACATGCAAGTAGATTGCAAGGATTTCCTCTATATCAAGTATTTCCAATTGTGAAGAATATTTTTAGGGAAATCAATTGGTCATAGTAGTTAACTAATTGTGAAAGTTCTGTTTCTGTTTGATTTATTTAAATTAACCAATTGTGAAATTTTTGTTTCTGTTTGATTTATTTAAATCTTAAACAACTAAACAAAAATTACAAATAAATTGCACTGGAGACATAATTAAAAGCATTAGCTTTATTACTACAATTGAGAAACATGGATTATTGCACATTGTATATATTGAATTCTGATGTAGTTTGCAATTTCAAGCTAGCTTCTAACTCAAAAGAGCGTAAATTATATCACAGGTTGTACTTGATGACTAATAATCTCAACTTCTCACACTCGCCATATTTGAATAAACATTTACCCAATTCTTAAATAAACAATAGACCAAACAAAGAATTATTTAACAATAGTAACTCAAATTAAAATTTCAAGGTTTATCAAGATTGAAAGAAGACAATGCAACAATATCATGACTTTTAATATAATCAAGCTCTTTCTTACCTTAATGAAGCAAAAACTCGATATAGAGGAAATTCTTGCGGTCTACTTGCTTGGAATTACGATGGAACTCGGCCAACACGATTGGTTCAATTTGGCACTAATCAACAAGGGATTTAAAAGAGCAACTCGAAAAATGCTTTGTATAAACTAGGCACTCATTTTTGCATTCCTGAAAGTTTTTGCCTACCATAAGCTCCCATGGCATCTTCTATAACAAATTGAAAGTAGAAGAAAAAACTTTGAGCTTTTCAAGCTTTTGATCTTGGTAATTAAAAACTCCAATTCCCAAAATGAAAGTTTGAAACTACATGTCTATAATTGATTGAGCAAAGTGCGCAATCGTTGAATGATGACTTAATTATTTTGTACCTTTGTTTATGATCTGAATAGTTAATTAAATGGTAGTTTGACTATTTTACCCCTTCATTTCAAAACATGAGATTTGATATATTTTTTAGGGACCTATAATAATCTCTTCTCTTGGCAACATAGCTACAAGTTTTCTGTAAAAAGAAAAAGCTGGTAATTGATGTGAGATGCGGGTAATATAATTATTGCATAGGTCAAACCATAATAAATTAGGCTAAAACATTTATATGCATGTTCTAAACCTAATCCAATTCTGAATCAATTAGACTTAATATTTTATTTGAAATCATTAAAATAAATAGGGCAAATTATTTTGTCTCTTAGATTTGACCTGTATAATCTCTACTAGAATTGGGAGATTTTTTTATTCAAGAATTGTTTACCAAATACATGATAGTATTTGTTTAAAGGATTTGGTTTAGAATTAATGTTAAGAATTGATTTCACTAAAAAAAAAAAATTGGTCATAGTAGTGAACCAATTATGAAGAGTTTTGTTTTTGTTTGATTTTTTTTGAATCATAAACAACTAAACAATAATTAAGAATAAACTCCACTTGAGACATAATTGAAAGCATTAGCTTCATTACTCTAATTGAGAAACACATTGGTTATTGTATATTGCATAGATTGAATTATGATGTAGCTTGCAATCTTAAGCTTGCCTACTCTAAAGAGAGTTAATTTATAACATAGGTTGTACTTTATAACTAGTAATGTCAACCTCTCACTCTCACCTCATATTTGAATAAACAACATTTTCTCAATTCTTGAATAAACAATAAATCAAACAAAGAATTAGTTAACAACAGTAACTCAAATTAAAATTTCAGGGCTTATCAAGATTGAAAGAAGACAATGCAACAATATCAAGACTTTTGATATGATCAAGCTATTTCTTACCTTGACAAAAGCAAATACTCGATATAGAAGAAATGCTTGCGATCGACTTGCTTGGAATTACAATAAAACTTAGCTGACACTATTGATTCAATCTGGCTTTGATCCTTAAGGGCTTTTAAACGAGCTACTTAGTGTTAGACTAAGCACTTGTTTTTGCATTCCTAAAATTTTTCGCCCACTAGAAGCTCCCATGGAATCTTCTATAGCAAATTGATGGTAGAAGATGAAAAAAGTTTGTGCTTTTCAAACTTTTGACTATAGAAAGTAGAAACTCTAATCCCAAGTAAAATACACCAAAAATCATTACAATTTTGGTGATTTTCTATTTTGCTCACTAAAAATTAATTTATTACAAAAGTGTCACTAACTTTTTATTTTTTCATAGTGGGTCACTAAGCCAAATCCAACGAAGAATTTACCGGAAAGCTGACATGGCATTCTACGTCATCTGTAAATACTGACTAAGCTGGACACGTTAGTATGCCAAGTCAGATTATTAAAATTGCAGTCAAAATCACTAAATCTTGTATTATTTTCTAATTTGATCACCAACCTTTAGTTTCTTACAATTTGACTACTAAGATTTAATTTTTTTCCATAGGTGGCTCACGAAGACAAATTCGGTGAAAAACTCACTAGGACTGACTTCAATCAGCTCACCTCGACGTTAGAAATACAAAAACATGATTCACTTGTCCTCACTCTCCTCTTTTTCGCTAGAAAACGGCCAAATTCAATCTCCATCACCATTCAATCTCAAACTATGAAATAGGTATTGAAATGAAGTTCTAGATACGAAGAGTTGAATGATATTAAGAACTCTCAAAACTGGGATTGGAAATGATAGAAATCGTCCTTGGATATGCCAAATTTGTCTTCGTTACCCTCTTGTAAAAAATAAATAAATAAATAAATCTTAGTGATCAAATTATAAGAAATTGAAACTTAGTGACTAAATTAGAAAACAGAATAAAATTTAGTGATTTTGCATACAATTTTAATAATATAACGTGGCAAACTGACTTGTTTAGTCTAATTAGCATTTGTAGGTGATATGGAATGTCATGTTAGCTTTTCTGTAAGTTTTTTATCGAAATTGACTTTGTGACATGCCGGTAAAAAAAAAATTAAAAGTTAATGATATTTTTATAATAAATTAATTTTTAGTAAGTAAAATAGAAAATCACAAAAAATTTAATAATTTTTGGTATGTTTTACCCCTTTAATCGCCACATTAGAAGTTTGAAACTCTACATATGCAATTGATTAAACAAAATGCACAGTCGTTTAACAATAACTTGAATTATTTTTTACATTTGTTTATGTTGTCAACAATTAATTAAATGATAGTTTGACTAGTTTGCCCCTCCATTTCAAAACATGAGAATTGAAGTATCTTTTGAATGCCACCCAATTGTTTTGGTACCCTATACCCTATAATAGTCTCCTCTTAACAGCCTTAGTAGCTACAAGTTTTCTTTTAAAAAAAAGATGCTGATACATATTGAGAGATACGAAATAACATAGCTATTGCGTAAGCCAGACCAAGCTAAATCGGATGAAACATTTATATAAATGCTCTGAATATGACCTAAATCTAAATCAATTGGACTTAACATTTTGCTCCAACTCATTAAAATTAAAAAAGGATAAATTATTATTTTGTCCATGAAATTTAACTTCTAAAATTTAAAAATTTCTTATTCAAAAATTGTACCTTATCAAATACATTATAATATTTACTTAAAGGATTTGGTCTAGAATTAATGTTAAGAATTGATTTCACTAAAAGAAAATTGGCCATCGCGTTTAACCAATTGTGAAGAGGGTTTTTTTTTTTTTTTTTTAAAAAATTTAAATCTTAAACAATTAATCAATAATTAAGAATAAATTGCAATTGAGAAATAATTAAAAGCATTAGCTCCATTACTCCAATTGAGAAACATGGGTTATTACATATTGTGTATATTGAATTCTAATGTAACTAGCAATCTCAAACTAGCCTCTAAAGAGGATAAATTATAACACAGATTGAACTTGACAACTAGTAATCTTAACTTATCACTCTCACCTCATATTTGAATAAATAACATTTTCCCAATTCTTGAATAAACAAATGAAACAAAGAATCAGTTAAACAGCAGTAACTCAAATTAAAATTTCAAGGCTTATCGAGATCGAGATTAACAGAAGACAATGCAACAGTATTAGGACTCCTGATCTGATCAAGTTGTTTCCTACCCCGGCGAAGCAAATACTCGATATAGAGAAAATTCTTACGATCGACTTGCTTAGAATTACGACGAAACTCGGCGGACACAATTGATTCAATCTGGCGCCGATCCTCGAGGGATTTTAAACGCGCAGCTCGAAAAAATGCTCTGTATAGACTAAGCACTTGTTTTTGCATTCCTGAAAATTTTGGCCCACTAAAAGATCCCATGGAATCTTCTATAGCAAATTTAAAGTAAAAAATTGAAAATTAAAAACCCTAATTCCCAAATTGGAAGTTTGAAACTTTGCATCTGCAATTGATTGAACAAAGTGAGTGGTCATTCAATAGCAATTTGACTATTTTGTCTCTCTGCTTATGTTGTGAACAGTTAATTAAATGGTATTGTACTTTGCCCCCTCCATTCGAAAGCATGAGAGTTGCTATATATGCAAGCAACCATCCAGTTATTTTGGAACCCAACAATAATCTCTGCTCTTGGCACAGCCTAGCTAGCTACAAGTTTTCTGGGAAAAAAAAAAAAAAAAAAATGACACCGTTAAATGATGTGAGAGAAATGTGGAATAACATAATTATTACATAGGTCAGAGCAAGCTAAATCGGTATGAAACATTTATATACATGCCCTAAACCAATCAATTGGTCTTAATTTTAATCGAGCTCATCCAAATAACTACCTCATTCCTAATATAATTTCCAACTCTCAAATCTGATTCTATCCAAAGCCTGAAACCCAACAAGGAACAGAACAACAATAACATCAGTCAACAATCTATCTTAAACAGAACAAATACCCACCCTAAACCCTTTTCTACACTAATAGTTTAGTTAGTTCTTAAATTATTAAATTTAATTCATTATTAAATATTGTTTAAAATCAAAACAAACAGATAAGAATTCCACTTTCCAATCCTCAAAGGTCAGTCATCATGTAACAGATTAAAACTTAAAAATCCTAATACTTAATAAAATTATTTTCAAATTAACCTAAGCACAAAATTAAAAAACTCAACAGTAAATAAAAATGGGGAAAACCAGAAAAGATTTGAATACCATAGATAACGCAATAGATAAACGGATCCAGATAAAGAAAGCAAACACCAAAAACAAAATCCTAACTACTCCAAAATCGACAAATTATCGAATTTAAGGCCCATATAATCATACAAAATACCAAAAATAGAGCCATATACATGTGTTTAACATAGAAGCACAGATCGAATTATAGAGAAAGGGGGGAAAAACTTACATCGGAATCATTGTGATAAGCACTCGGAGAAAGATCTCCTTGTTGCTGTAGAAGTAATGATCTAACTCAACAACTGACGTCTTTGATTGTTACTATAATGGATCTAACATAACGGAATTTTTCGAATTGGAGACGAAAGCGAGAGAAATAGAGGCAAAGAGAGTGAGGCTGCACAACTGGAGAAACAGTGAGGGTTTCCAGATTTTTTTTTTGCCAAATAGATCCTGCTATTTTCCTTATATATTTTTCATTATTTTTCATTGGTTTTATTTAATTTTTTAATTTATTTTCAAAGGTGTTGCGGACTGGTATTTGATTAAGGTCACGATTGTTAAAGTTCGAAATTAAGTGTTAAATTTTAGATGCACAATATAATAAATATTGAAATTTTTAAAAGCAGAATATATCAGATTATTTGATAAGTATTATTATTGAAAATTATTTAAACGAATATAAATGTAACAAAGAGAATTTTTATTTATTTTATAAAATTTTCTTTTTATATGGATATATTTAATTATATGTACCATATTAAAATTTTTTAATTAAATTATATTTGGTAAATTAAATATAAGGATAATAAATTTTATATTTTGGTACTTAAATATTAATTTTTAAGAATTTTGAAAATTAATTTTTATATTCAATTATTTTTAATAAATCTAAAAGTGGTAATTTTTCAAGTTTTAATATAGTAAATTAAAGTATATTTTATAAGAAATTTAATGATTATTTATTTGTAATTTTTAGATTTAAAATGAATTTTTTATAAATTTCTAAATATTTAAAAAAAATTCAACCAACCAGAGACTACCAAGTGGCAACCAGCCAGTTGCCTAGAAAAGGGCAGCAACTACAAATGAGAGAGAGGGAGAGGGAAGAAGAAGAAGAAGAAGAGAGAGAAAAGGAGTAGTTGGTGGTTTTCCGACCATCACTTCCTCATTAGATCATTGATTGATGCACCGCCAATTGGATTGAAAAGCTAACATCCAGATGAAACTAACAGGACCAAAATTGTCACGACTCGACCCTGACAGCACGTGATTGGCACTAGAACACAGTGTAAACTCTTAATTTTGCACCTTTATAATCCAGCCGCAACTTGATACTAGCTACGATTAGTACGCTACATAAAGTCAGTACAACGGTCACGCTAACCGATTAGCAGGCAAGGGTCAAGGGGGGAACACCCCATCGAAAAATGGATTTCATTAGTTATACACCATTCAGTTTGCATTTGAACTTTTAAAGCACCTAGGCTCGGTAAACAGACCTCCAAAAGTCGAAATTATAAAAATCGGCAAACTAGGAAATGGAATCTTGGGAACTGAAACCTATCCCTTTGACCTCTGAACCACTCTCAGATCATCCGAGATTGAATAACGATCACAACGCAACTACAATAGCTCAAATCGGATCAAAACGAGCTAAAACAGGCCAAAGCAGGATGGACGAAAATCTCGGCATCGTAGGGGTCGAACGGCATGGTTTGGTATCACCCGACTTGGCAGCACGTTCTTGGTGCCATCCTGCATGGCGGCATGGAAAGCGTGCCAGCCAGACGTGCCTCCATTATAACCAGCACCCTAGTGGTGCCACCGGTGCCAGCTGGGCCCCACTTCTTTCTCAACTTCCAACCAAATTCTTCCTATAAATAGGTGTTCACTCCCAATCATTTGGGGGAAGGAAATGGATAGATAGTATCAGATGCAAAAATCTCCAATTCTGTGCAAGATTCATCTCGTGAGATCCCGATCCAAGGTGGAGCTCATATATGGACCAAGGCATAATTCCTTTTTTGAGATTTCTTAAATCAGGTCTAGAATTATCTTTTTTATATCTTTCCTTAAATCTAAAACTGAAAATATCTAATCTTGTTAATTTTAAATATGAATTAAATTAATAAACCAAATTAATATTTTTCAAAACTCCCCCCTTTGTAAGAAGAAAGAATTGTGTGGGGTTTAATTCCTATTCGAAGGGATATGCAGGCATGCCAATCTTTTAGATATCAACTCAAATTATTTTATAAGATAATCTTTCTTTCATTTTTATGAAATTATTTCCATTTTGTTTTCTTTTACGTATGATTATGTTATTTCTTTTTGATTTGTTAATTTTGGCAATTAGTTAAGGAATGTGTGCTTTTTCTAGTATCCGTAAGGGCTAGAGAAAAAATCCTTATTTTATTTATTTATTTCATTTTTTGTGAGAACTCCTAAGCATATTCTATCTTGTTTATCATTTTATAAGTGTCATGCATTGCACAGACATATTTGCTCATGCATCATCTTTATTTCGGTTCATAAATTTTATTTTAAGTTATTTTGTATTAAAATTACCAAACTAATTTTTTTCAAAATAAACCGAAAGCCTACTCTCCTAATCCTTTTTGGTTTCGAGGCTAGTGATATTTTCTTTTGGGATATTAATTGGAGTTAACTTGGATTTTTACCTTAATCTTTTTCTCAAATAAAATAAAATTAAGATCGTGACTCTTTTCAAAATCAATTTATCTAAACCCGAGGATTCTATCGTGAGTTCAAACCCAAGTAAACATTTTGATCCCTCTGAGCAAATTGGACAGATGCTCGAGCAAGGCCTCATAGCTGGCGACTCCACTAGGGACCACCTTCTTTTTAACAAAAGAAATAAGAGGACTACCAATTGGTTTAAATCAAAGTTTGGCACTTTTAATATAGAAATAACTTTAATGCATTATTTGCATAGGCTCCTTGCCTTTTAACTTATATTTCTTAGGAAAACAATAAATAGAAAGTAACATTGAGTGGGTAACCCTCCTTAGGTCTATTCATTAATAGTTAAATCATCCACCTTGTAACGAATCCTTTGATCCTTTCAAAGGTGTAATGAGCATACACGTATCGTTAGACCCATAGGAGGTTCCTTCACTCACATGTAGTTAGGTATATTACAACTCTAGTGTGATGGGTACCTTGTACAAGCCATCCTTACCCTCTCATGTAGTGAACCTAGATCTTTACCTTAGGTTGTATGCACCATAATTAAAGCCTTGTGTAATTGCATCTTCATGAAATATTTTTTCCACCCATTATGTACAACAAAACATGCATTTATTTCAAGTCTAGGTCGAACCTTGAACTGAAGAAGGGTCAAATACTCTTATCTCCATCTAAACACTTATAAGCCATAAACACTCTCACATCTCTATCCTAATCACCTTGGCCCCTACAATCCTAAAAGGTCATCCCCTACAACCTTCATCCAAATACCAACACTTGAACCTCAACCATTAATCTTAGCTTTTAACTTGAAAGCAGCTCACCTTAACCTCTCACCTTTATCCCAAATACCTTCACTTTCACTTTGAACCCTTTCACCTCCATCCAAACACCTTCACACCCAAACCTATGGTCCATCTCAATCTATAGTCAAAAAACTCAAACTCTTGTGAAACACATGGTAAAAATAAGCCCAACCATAGTACCTTTATTTGCAGCCAAAATTTAACCTAGCTTTACCCCCCACAATCATTATCCAAGCTAAACACTAACTTAGCCTCATCCTGATCCTTAATCCCTTCCTAAGCTAAACATTGACTTAGCTTCATCCTCACTTATAACCCTTTCCCAAGCTAAACACCAACTTAGCTTTCATCCCCATAGTCCTTACCCAATCTAAATATTGACCTAGCTTTCATCCTTCACAATCTGACCTAGCTTTCATCCTTCATAATTCTTACCTAAGCTAAACACTGACATAGCTTCATCCTTATCCATAGTCCTTATCAAAGCTAAATGCTGAATTGGCTTTATCTTTTATAATACTATCTAAACCCATGGCCCATCTAATCCCATGGTCCAATCCAATCAAACTCATTATCCAATTGTCACCAAACCCATGGTTCACCCAACATCCAAATCCATGGTACATTCATAACCCATTCGCAAAACCTATGCTCCCTTTATCCTTAAGCCCATACTACTTAAGGCTAAACTCTAACCAAACCTTCTTAACTAAACTTTGGTTCCTTAAAGCTAAAATCCAACCTAGATACTCAAAGCTAAAATCTAACCTAACTACTCAAAGCTAAAATCTGATCTAGCCACTTAAAGCAAAATCCTTTTTCAAGCTAGAATTTGACTTAGTCCCCTAGCTAAATGCTGACCTAGCTAACATCATACACCTCCACCCTCATCTTTACACATACTCTGTCAACCTAACCATAAGACACCATCATCCGTTACCATTATACCCAAGGTCCTTGGTTTGTCATACCCTACCATAACCATTTTTTTGAAACTTGATCTTGAACTAGCTTTTTTTTTCTTTCCAAGATTGCCAAGATGTTTACTGGATTTGACAAAGATATCATGGATAAGCTTCTAACCAAGCTATTAGAGTAACAAAAAGAGATGTTCAAGAGATAAGCAGCCCAAATTTAGGCCCAAAGTGAGGCCATACGAAATGATGTCAAAGACATGATATGTCTGGCTGTCATAAACCAAACCCCAAATTCCACTCTCCAAAATCCACTCAACCTGAACCAAAATTTGATATCAATTCAGACACACGCTTCTTCTTCCTCCAATTCAACCTCTAAAGCTATACCTCAGCCATCACTTCCCTCATCAGATATCCTAAAAACTGACACACTCTCCCATCCAACACCTACTAAACCATCACAAATCACCTCATCCCCTATAGATCCTTTCCAAGGAAAATCATACCCAACCCTAAGCTTGAGATCTTATTGCCCAAATTAGAAACTATGGAGAAAATAATAAAAAGTCTAAAAATGAAGGAATGCATGATTAATACAAGTTCATTAAACCTCTTTTCTAGTGCCCAGTTGCCACCAAAGTTCAAAATACTAAATTTTGACAAATTTGATGGTCCCACTTACCTCAAGATCCATTTGAAAATGTATATGGGGGGCAATGCATCCACTTGATTTTAATAATGAGCTCTTTTCTCAACTCTTTTAATAAGCCCTTAGTGGTGTTGCCTTAAGATGATTTATTGACTTGGATGACACCTAAAAATAGACCTATGATGACTTTTGCAAAGTGTTTGTTAAGCAATACCACTACAACATTTAAGTGGATATCATAAGAAGAGACTTGGAAACCACCAAGCAACTTTCAGATGAATCCTTCTCCATGTTCCTTATAAAGTGGAGAGCTAAAGTTATTCAAATGGTAAACAGGCCAACTAAGCAAGAACAAGTGGATATCATTGTCAATAATCTACTTCCAACTTATTGAGCTCACTTGTTAACACAATACCTACCCACCTTCAGAGCTTTGGTTGTAACTGCATCAAAAGTTGAAGAATGAATCCAAAGCAAATCATTTCAAGTTAAATTTCCTACTACTAACCTGAACAGTGATGAGGAATCAAAACTCAATTCGACCCCACCTTACCTTAGCCCCAAGTGGCATGACATGGAAGAGTTTAAGCCCAGCTAATCTGACCTGTCTGAGATTGAATCTCACATTTAAATCCAAGTTTGAGTCCAAATTTCAAATCCTAAGTCCAAATCTCAAAGTCTAAGTCTAAATCGAGCTAAAGTTTGTTGTCTTATTTTCTTTTTTGTATATTTTGTGTCTATCATGTTAGTCCTTTGTTGTCATCTTGTAATAAAGTTTTTTTTTTTTTTTTATAGTAATGCATCTATATTTTTCTTTCATTATTTATGCATTAATTTTCTTATCTTTCTCGTGGATGAGCTTTTAAAAAAAGAGAGAGAAAAAAAGAAAAAAAAGTAAGAAAAGAAAAAAAAAGAGAAATGGACAAATAATCAAATCCACCATAATTAGCACATGTTAAAATTTGAGGTGCTATCAACAATCGCACCTAACTAAAGAAGGAGTTGAAGCATAAAAAGCAAATCAAATGGAATTACCCATTGCACTTTAAATAATCAAATGATATACCTCAACAAGGAGCAATAAGTTTAAAGAAGACTTTTGTTAAACCCAGAATTCAAAGGTCAAAATCCCTCAAAGCAACAACCCAAATCATTGTGGAATGTTTTCTTTCAAATTTCATTAATTCAAGCTCATTAAGTTGAAAATCCAAAAGGGCGACTTAGGTAAAAGTTAGAGTAGAGAGAGAGAGAGAGAGAGAGAGAGAGAGAGAAAGCTCATCCTAATCATCTTTTCTCGTGTCCAAAGTAGTCAAATCATCTTTAATCAATCCTTTTGTCTCATGTCTTCAAAGTCATCTTTCCTCACTAGAGGCTTGTTCTCTGAATTTATAATATCTTCTATTCCTTTATCCTACAATGGGAGCATATCTTCTAGAATGTCATCATTTCTCATTCATTCATCCTGTCACTTAGCTCAAAAAGCTAATGCATAATCTCCAGTCCATCACATTATTATCCTCAAGTTGTCTCTTTTCACTTGTCCTTTAGGTACTTCCCTTTAGCTAGTGTCTCACCTGCATTGAGTCAAACCAAAATGGGTCTTTCTAAATAGCAATAAACTTAACTTGCTCTTTTCCATGAATCATGCTATAAATAGCAAAATCATACAACCTCTTTAATCCTTTTCAGAAGTTCCAACCTACCTTTAAATCATTTAGGAAAACATATTGTCCTAAACCTCGTTGGCAAATCGTACCATCATTTCAAGCTCAAGCCTCATATCATCCTTCCTTGGAAAAATCTCAACATAGGCAGCACTACAGATCCCTAGGTCTCTCAGGACTCATCATCATCAAAGTCAAAACTAAAAGTTGAGGCATATCCCCCAAAGCCCATCATCCTCAAGTTGATTAAGAAGGGCTTGAACAATCAAAGCCTATCCCACACCTCTTTGGCAAACCTCTCAATATCTTTGAAAGGATCAAGCCTCCTAGGCAAAATAAATGATCCTTAAAGATTAAGGTCTCTTAAGGCCGACTAGATAACTTTGATTGAAATTGACAAAACCATTTTGACCTCTAACATTAAGGCCTAATAGATAGCCTTGATTAAAATTCACCAAAACCATTTTTACCTCTAGCATTGAGGCCTGATAAATAGTCTTGATTAAAATTCACCAAAATCATCTTTGCCTTCAGCATTAAGGCCATACAAATAGCTTTAATTTTAATCCTTTTAAATTGATGCAACTATGTCAAAGGGCAAACCCTTATCCATGAGCATGTAGTCTCCTTATGACTAAAATATTTAGCACTATATCTGAGCTAAAACCAACCACCTTCAAAGGAGGTTTAAGGTACCCTTGCAAAGAAGCCCAAGCTAAAAAGCTTTGACTACAAAGCCTTCATCACGAAGCCCAAGACCAAAAGCCTTCATCACGAAGCCCATGACCAAAAGTCTTCATTATAAAGCCCAAACTGAAAAGCCTTCATTATGAAGCCTAAACCTAGAAGCCTTCATCATGAAGCCTAAACCTAGAAGCCTTCATCATGAAGCCCAAACCGAGAAACCTTCATCATGAAGCTCAAACTGAAAAGCCTTCACCATTAAGCCTACTCCTAAAAGGCTTTCATTTATGAAGCCTATGATCTCCTCTAAAGGCCAAATCTAACTGAGCCTTCCAAATTAATTTCCTAGCCTAACCTTTCCTCTAAGTAAGACTTATCCTCCTAGTTCAATCACCTATAAAGTCTAGTACTCTACCCTGATCTCTCTGACATAGTCTTAAGGCAAAATCTGACTAAGCCTTTCGAATGAACTCTAAAAGTGCCATAACTTGACTAAGCCTCTAATGTGACCTCTTTTATAGCCAAACTAGACTAAGCTTCCAAATGACCCTAGCCAAGGCTAAACCCAACCTAGCTTTTTAAGATGATCCACTTATTTTAAAAAATCTTCCCTAGAGCCAAATAAGATTGAGCTTCAAAATTGATTCTCCCCAAAGGCCATAACTGACCAAGCCAATTGCCAAACTTAACCAAAGACTTATGTATGAACTTCTTTGAAGAGAAGCCTAATAAACTGACCTTTCCCAAAGGCCATGCCTCACTAAGCCTTTTAAGATGATTAGCTAGATCTCTTCCTCTTCCAAGGCTGAACTGATAGCCTTTGATAACCCTTTAACTAGCCTTATACCTTATCTAAATTAAGTGTGATCCTACCATCCCCAAGCTAGTCTATTAAAAAAAAGTGGCCTAACCACTTTCCTTTATCATTCTAAATTGGGGGCACTTCCCTTCCAAATATTCACCTTTTTGAAATGGGGGCATCTTTCTCCTAAAAACTCAATACTATCTTACCAAAGTGACCCTTCACAGGCACAAAATATCTAATTGTTGCATAATCATGTTAAGCTGACTCTTGAATCAAGACTAATTATCAAGTTAAAATACATAAAGTAAGATGGATCACCAATCTGAGTCAAAAAGGATCATCAATCCAAATGCTCAAAGCAAAGCGAATCATCAGTTCAAATCAAGAAAGATCATTAATCTAAATTCTTGAAGTAAGACGGATCATCAATCTATCAAAATCATCAAGCAGAGTTCTTGAATAGAGACTAAAACCATTAACATCAGACCTATCCTATGATAGTCTTAGGATCATCAACCTAGTATAGAGTTAGGTTTCTCTTTCGGAACTTTTCAGACCATCTTAGGATAGCCTTAGAATCATCAACCTAACATAGGGTTAGGTTTCTCTTTCATTTTTCATACCATCCGAGAATAGCCTTAGGATCATCAACTTAGCATAGGGTTAGGTTTCTCTTTCAAAACTTTTCAGACCATCCTACGTCAACCTAACATAGGTTAGGTTTCTTTTTCAGAACATTTCAAACCATCCTAAGATAGCCTCAGGATCATCAATTTAATATAGGGTTAGGTTTCTCTTTCAGAACTTTTCATACCATCCTAGGATAGCCTTAGGACTATTAACCTAACATAGTGTTAGGTTTCTCTTTTAGAACTTTTTAGACCATCATAGGATAGCCTTAGGATCATCAACTTAACATAGGGTTAGGTTTCTCTTTCAAATCTTTTTGGACCATCCTAGGACGGCCTTAGGATCATCAACCAAAAATAGTGTTAGGTTTCTCTTTCAGACCATCCTAGGATAGCCTTAGGATCATTTCATCTATAAATATCTAGTAACAATTACCTAAGCATTCATGTGGTTCCTTTTTCTATCCATTTTATTCAAAATCCACCATTTTCACCCATAGATGTTTAGTAATGATCACCTAAACATCCTTATGGTTCCTTTCCCATTTGTCATCCTTAGGTTCACTATCATCATAATTGCCTTCCCTATCATCAGAATTGCCTTTTGCTTAAAGCCAATTCTAATGAGGGGGCAGCTGTAAACCCTTAATTTGTACCTTTATGATCCCTGCAGCTTGACACCAGCTATGATTAGTGTATTACATAAAGCTGGTACACTAATTACAGGTGCTCGTGTGAGGCCTCATAGCTAGCGACTCCACTCGAGACCACCTTCTTTTTAACAAAAGAAATAAGAGGACTGCTAATTGGTTTAAATCAAAGTTTCGCACTTTTAATATAGAAATGACTTTCATGCATCATTTGTATAAGCTCCTTGCCATTCAACTTAGATTTCTTAGGAAAATAATGGATAGAAAGTAACATCGAGTGGGTAACCCTCATTGGGTCTATTCGCCGATAATGAAATCATCCACCCTATGACAAATCCTTTGATCCTAACAAGCATGCACATACCGTTGGACCCATGAGAGGCTCCTTGACTCACATGTGGTAGGGTATATCGCTACTCTAATGTGACAGGTACCTTATACAAGCCACCCTTACCCTCTCATGTAGTGAACCTTGGTCCTGACTTTAGGTTATATACATTATAATCAAAGCCGTGTGTAATTGCATCTTCATGAAATATTTTTTCCATCCATATCATGCATCCATTTTATATAATAAAACATGCATTCATTTGAAGTCTAGGTCAAACCTTGAACCGAAGATGGGTCAAACACTTTTATCTCCATCTAAACACTTATAAATCATAAACACTCTTACATCTCTATCCCAATCACCTTGGCCCCCATAATCCTAAAAGGTCATCCCTTGCAACCTTCATCCAAATACCAATACCTGAACCTCAATCATTAACCCTAGCATTTATATGAAAGCACCTTACCCTAACCTCTCACCTTTATCCTAAACACCCTCACCTTCACTTTGAACCCTTTCACCTTCATCCAAGCACCTTCACACCCAAACCTATAGTCCATCTCAACCTATGGTCAAAAAGTTCAAACTTATGTTAAACACATGGTAAAAATAAACCCAACCATGTTACCATTATTTGCACCTAAAATTTAACCTAGCTTTACCACCCACAATCTTTATCCAAGCTAAACGTTGACTTAGCCTCATCCTGATCCTTAATCCCTTCCTAAGCTAAACACTGACCTAGCTTTATGCCACTCATAACCCTTTCCTAAGCTAAACACTGACTTAGCTTTCATCCTTATAATCCTTACCCAAGCTAAACATTAACCCAACTTTCATCCTTTATAATTCTTACCTAAGCTAAACACTAACCTAGCTTTCATCCTTCATAATTCTTACCTAAGCTAAACACTGACATAGCTTCATCCTTATCGCTAGTCCTTACCAAAGCTAAACGCTGATTTGGCTTCATCTTTTACAGTACTATCCAAACCCATGGCCCATCTAATCCCACGGTGCAGTCCAATCAAACCCATTATCCAACTGTCACTAAACCTAGTCCTAGCTCATCTTAACTTAATCATCATAATTAGATTCATATTCCTAAGTGGCACTATGTCATCCCAATCCCATCTGACAACCACAACCAATATGTAATAACAAATATTAATTCATTAACCATAGTCAAATACTATCATGTGTACATGCAACAATAATGTATAATGATATATAACTACATATAATAAATATAAATGTATGAAAAATAGGAAAGTATATTAGAAAGTATCACTCACTTACTTGATAATGTGTTTAACTGATTTTGCCTTTAAAGTGTGACCTTTGCTAACAGAAGGACACCGGAGATATTGACTCTGAATAACATATGAGATTATCAGAAAAAGAAGGCTTATCTCTAAAGATATAACTAATGACTCTTAAGATTCTCGCTGTAATTTTGGCAGAATTTCTCCTAGAACTAGGACTTTACCTAATTATAATAGAATAAACAAACACTTATAACATATATCTCAATTTACAATATTCTATCATAATTCTGTAACACCCCCTTATGGAGCTCCAACTCAATCAACAATACAACCAAATCCAATTCATAAAATTATCAATTTACTAATTAGATCAAATATACATTATTTAAATCAATCTATAACTCAATAATAATTGAAATTCAAGAGTTTTGAATTTACCAACGTAAAATTCGATTGAACGAACATTGAAAATGACACAGAAATGGTGAGACGGAGTTGCTGGATCTAGGTCTAAGTGTCGTCCTACGCGCTGTCACTGAAACTTCACCGGCCAGCCACACGCCATCAGTAGCAGTTGTGTACCAGTGCGAACTTCATCCCCTCTTGCTCGCCTTGACACCAGCAACTTAAAAACTAGCACTACTTGCCGCCGTTTCGCCGGAATAAGCCTCAAAAGCTCTGGCCTCTAATTCTGCAACCTCATCTTCCAACGATTTTCAAGGAGCATGGCAAGTGTCATTTTGAAGCTTGGGATGAGAGGATTACAATGCCACTGAGATCGCTAAAAAATACCACCAAAATCGGGTGAAATTAGCTTTATAAGCTTTGACTGTAGGAAACGTATTCTCTCCATACTGCGTTGTCCCCTATGGTCTATCCTCACCAGTGTTGGTTCTTTTGAGATCACCGGATGGCAGGCTGGCTAGTGGTGGTGGTAGTGCAACCCACCGTTGGCCGCAGGCACACAGATTGGAGCACAGCCTTGATCCTCTTGTCCCTGCCTCTCTTGATTGATCTCCTGTGATGATCTCTACACAGCCATCTAATTGGCTATTCCTAGCCAATCAAATGCACTGAAACTCTTTTTTATAATAATAATAATAATAATAATAATAATAATAATAATAATAATAATAATAATAATAATAATAATAATAATAATAATAATAATAATAATAATAATAATAATAATAATAATAATAAATAATTTATTTAATAATTATAAACAAAATCCCAAAACTTCCAAATAAATTTTCTTAAGTAGAATTTTCTTTAAATTTTGTTAAATAATCAAAATAATTATTTTCATATTAAAAGAATTTTGAAATATCTAATTAGAATTTAATTAATTGTTTTCATGAACAAATTAAATAATCAAATGTTTTCTTTCAATTCATATATTATAAATATCTGAATAAAAATTATAATTAACAATATATTTTCAATCTCATAAAAATTTCAATTCGATATATATGTATGAAAAGAAATTTTAAATAAAATTTAACAATTTAATAAAATAATATTACTTCCATACAAAAATAAGACTTTCTAAAATAAATTAAAAATTGAGGTTGTTACAAGAATGACTCTGATTAGATATAAGACAACCAGAAATGCATCTCAAAGTTGTTGCTATAATTTTTGACAACATTCTGGTGATTTAAATTTTAAATGACCATATCTCTCCCATCTGAACTTCAATTCAAGTGATTCAAAATGTGTTGGAATCCTCTTTTCACAAGTTTCAATTTTATACCAACCTTACCACTTTTCATTAACCGGAGAAGGAGATTAGAAAATAAGATTTTGAAACTTTAGGGCCTAATTTTCAGCGATCAACAATGAGTGGGGGAGAGTGATAGGTATATTTAGGTTCTTGACATCAAGACAAGTTGATTAGTATAGTTCTCGAACTTTAGCTCCACCGTATATGGCAGCGCATGGCCAGATGGTGGCAGCGCCGACGATGCTCTAATGACCTCAATCCAATAGCTTCGTTTTGATGTTTGATGATGTTTATAAACCTAATTTAACCGAATTCTGTTTAGATGTTTTCTTAACTTCTAGATGTTGTGCTCTGAGGAGAGAGCTATTTCGAATTTTGTCAGATTTGTGAGTTATACAGCTTAATATAACATTCCATTTGCCTTAATTATTTAAAATTTCACTTGCATGCATGCATTGATTGTTGTGTGTGTGTGTGTATGTGTGTGTGTATAAAATTATGCATTATGAATATAATTTAGCATTTTGGCATATGTATGTGACCGTTCATTATTATGGATGTTGCAGATTACCTATAGATGTTGGATGGGATTGAGATGACACAGTGCCACTTAGGGATATGATTATGAGTATAATGATAATAGATGAGCTGTGATTGGTATATAATGGCTACTAGCTTGCTAAAGTCTATAAAGTCCAACTGGGCCAAGGCCTGCCAACCGTCTAATGGGCATTGAAAATCTAATACAACCATGACAAAGGGCAAGCCCCTATCCTTGAACTTGCAGAATCTTTATGATCAAAACCTATAGCACTATACCTGAGATAAAGTACCCATCTTCCAAAGAGGTCCAAAGCACCCTTATAGAAAAGCCCAAGCTGACAAACTATCCTCAAAGTTCAAAAGCCTTTTAACCAAAAACCTTCAAGCCTTTGTCATAAAGCCTTCACCATGAAGCTCATTCCCAAAAATCTTCACCATAAGGTCCATAATCTCCTCAAAAGCTAAAATCTAACTGAGCCTACCCAAACTGGTTTCCTAGCCTAACCGTTCCTCTAAGTTAGACTTAGTTTGACCTCATACAAAGTCTAACATCCCAGTTAAGTCCTAAGGCAAAATCTGACCTAGCCTTAAACCTGATCTTTCAAATGAACTCTCTAAAAGCCAAGATTTGACCAAATCAATTTCCTCTCCTCTGTAGTTGAACCTTTTGAGCCCTCCAAATCTAATAAACCATACTGAACCTTCCAAAATGACTTTAGCCAAGGCCAAACCTGACTTTGCCTTCTAAGATGACCCTACTCATAATCTTTTTTAAAACCGAATCTGATCCTAAATCAAACATTCTCTAAGGTTAGATCTACTTAAGCCTTCCAAGCTGACTAGCTTGATCTCTTTAAGGCTAAACTAATAGCCATTAATTAACCTTTTAACCAGCCTCATACCTAGTCCAAATTGAGTGCAACTAATCCAAAGCTAGTATATCTAAATGATCAACTACTTTCCTTTATCACTCTAAAGTGCGGGCACCTCCTTTCCAAATATTCTCTTCATGAAATGTGGCATCTTTCTCCTAAAAAATCATCACTTCTATATTGAGATGACCCTTCACAGGTTTAACGTATCTAATCATTGCATGATCATACACATTTGCACAAATCAAGACAGGATAACCATTCCTACTATAGAGGATTAACACTTCGCCAATTCCTACCAGACAAGGCCACCTTCTTTCCTACTAGACAGGGTCATCATTATTCCTACCAGATAGGATTACCACTTTGCCTATTCCTACCAGACAAGATCACTTTCTTTCCTACTAGACAAGATTATCATTATTCCTACCAAACAAGATTACCACTTTACCCATTCCTACCAGATAGGGTCGCCTTTTTTTCTACCAGATAGGATCATTATTATTCCTACCAGATAGGATTACTACTTTGTCGATTCCTATTAGATAGGGTCACTTTTTTTCCTATCAAACAGGATCGTAATTATTCTTACTAGACATAATTACCACTTTGTCAACTCCTACCAGAATTGGTCACTTTTCGAGAAGGCAATTCTGATGATAGTGAACCTAGGGAAAAAGTGCCATGTTAGTTTCTAGGCTTATGTGTTCTTTCCAAATCCTTTAGGAGGAGACCTCCAAAGATAAATGAGGTTTTGTCAATGGCTATTGGTCCGGCCTTGACATTGGATGCAGGAATGATCTTGGTGAATTTCAATTAAGCCTATTTGTCAGGCCCTAATGTTGAAAGTAAAGATGATTTTGATAACTAACAATCAAGACTATCTGTTCAGCCTTAATGTTGGAAGTAGAGTTGATTTGGTGAAATCTCAATTAAGGCTATTTGTCCAATCCTAATATTAAAGGTAAAGTTGATTTAGGAAAAATCTCAATTAAGACTATCTGTCCAGCCCCAATGTTGAAAGTAGAGTTGATTTGTGAAATCTAAATTAAGGCTATCTGTCCGGCCCTAATGTTGAAGGTAAAGTTGATTTTGGGAAAATTTTAATTAAGACTATCTGTCTGGCCTTAGTCTTGAAAAATGGATAAGATCTGGTGAAATCTGGTAGAAGTAATGGTTCCAATCTATTTTGGAATGTCCAACTTGATGCTTGGTTAGTTTTAAGACATTTTTGGTTTGATTTGGATTATTTTCTATTTTTCAGAGAATTTTTGA
This sequence comes from Reutealis trisperma, assembly GCA_947687605.1. Classification (NCBI taxonomy): domain Eukaryota; kingdom Viridiplantae; phylum Streptophyta; class Magnoliopsida; order Malpighiales; family Euphorbiaceae; genus Reutealis; species Reutealis trisperma. Next base: position 83,099 of record CANTUT010000942.1, read on the forward strand.
TTTTATGCTATTTTTATAATAACAGAAGCATCCTAAGTCTAATCTAGGTGAACAGGGTATCTGAAGAAAGAGAAAAATATTGCAAATGCACTAGAACTAACTGCGCTAAATTCTAACTTGAAATGGGTTTAAAATCGCGTCTCGAGTGATCTAGTAGTGGGAGTGTACTATGCAAATGGACCCCTATATAAAGAGGTAACTACCTCACTTTTTCACTTTTTCTCATTTTTTACATTTTCACACTCTCTCTAACTTTCTTTTCTCTCAATTCTCTCTAACTTTTCTCTAACATTCCTTTTCTCTCTTTTTTTCTGTGGCTTCCCCATCTAGCAACTGCCACACTCGGAGCTACCAGGCCCCTCGAGAGAACACCTAGCCTGATGATCTACTTAAGGAGTCGGAGCATCATATGTCTCGGACTCACGCCATGGAGGTATTTATATTTCTCTCTCTCTTTATTTTTTTTTACAAAGTAGTTTGCATAAAAAAGAAAATACATACATGTAATTAGATAGAAAAATTTAAATGAAAATTAGTGATGATAGTAATAGTGATGACCTTTTTTGTTTTACAAAAAAGGACGTGAGTTTTAAGTCCAAAAGGGAATGGTCAAACCTGTCAATTGTAGCTGCCTTCCTAGAGACATGTTCCTAGGTTAGGATCTGATTGAGCCATCAGGGCTGCTCGGCTTCCTTTTATTGGATTACTTTCATGAGGGTAATATACCATTATTGCGAGCTCTGATGTAGAGGTGGTGGGATACCACTTACACTTTCCATTTCCTTTGCGGGGAGATGACGATGACTCCCCTAGACCTAATGCTAACAAGGCTGCATTTCTGTTGATGGCCCTTGGAGTTCTACTTTGAGTGGCACAGGCTACCTAAGGGGAGATTAGAGGCACTGCTAGGTGTGGCTCCATTATAAGGCTATGCCCATCTTCCCTAGGTTTGGCTTCGGCATCACATCTACTCCATCATTTATGCTAGGGTCCAAGCCACTGATGAGCATGCTGCCCGCCTCGCTATGCTGATGATACTTGGCTACTCATTTGTTCACACGAAGAGGGATACTATTGACCTAAATATCTTTCGCTCGTTAGAGAATCTGACCATCATTGGTGAGTTTGACTAGGGAGGATCAGTGCTTTGTGATATGTATAGGGAGACGTTTGATCTCTCTCAAGGGATCTTCACTGGTCTGGGCGAGAGTTCCATTATTTGGGAGGTATGGTTTGATATCTCTACTCTATCACACATTTGCTCCCTGTTGGACTGTCTGATTAATTGTTGTCTGATTTTTAGTATTGGGCTTACGAGTACTTCCCCTATTTATCTCCCCCTCTGAGGGATGCTACTATAGGCCGTATCCCATATGGTCATATCTGGAGATCAGAGAACAAAGGTAGATATGAATGACTGAGCTTCCATGGGATCAGAGCTTACTTCTCTTAGCTCAATGTATCCAGGTATGGATCATTTTGCACCTATTATGTCTTTCATTGCTTTTCATGATTCACCTCTTATATCCTTGCAGGTCCAATGGAGGACTTTTATGTTAAGGATGGTGCTCCTGCAAGAGAGGATGGAGTTGAGCCTAGCTTTATGTTTTATTTGTCTTTTATTGCATTTTTTATCCGACTGAATGTTCTATCTCAGAGAGAGGGTTTATGCATAAATTACTGGAGAGAGGGTTGTTCCTATTGATCCTTCTATCGAGATGCGATATGGACTTCACATTCCAGATCAGGATGTATTGGCTGGAGGGCTTTTGATAGAGCCTTTGCTAGATCTTAAGACTGACTATGATGCTTTCTACCATAGCAGGCTGATGCCAGGGGTACCTTTCCATGACATACCTGCTTAACCTAGACCAGTAACTAGTTTTGTTCATGCACCATGAGAGAGAGGGGGTGCTACTACAGGCACCGATCTGAGTACCAGTGTAGGACCTAGTAGAGCTTTTCCTCAGTATCTTTGGGCCACTGAGGATTTGGACTACTTCTCTCAAGATCATGGGATAGTCAGATTTGACATTTTTGATACTCTACTATTAGGATACCTACCATTCCCTGATGACATTGCTAAGGTCTAAAAAATGCATCTGCACACCTAGATGGTTATATCCCTTTATTTCTAACTCTTTTCTACTTTCTATAGGTTTCGGTGGACTGGACCTAACATAACTATAAGATGGTTGGTCGGCTGAGATCAACACTATCCTCAGCCCTATCTCTTAGAGGATTAGCCCTATTTCTAGACCTGCTTTCCTATTATGCATTTATGACTTATGTATGCAGATGTTGTGTATGCATGTATGGATGTATGTATGTATATATTAGAACATGATATCCTTTTGACCTTTTATGAAATGATTATGTTATGAGATGACATGCTTTGTTTATGAATTATGTATGCCTATGGATGCAAAATGCATGATAGGCCCCTTTCAGTCATTTTACTCCTTTCTCTGACTTTTTTTTGCCATTTTTCTCTCTTCTCTGACAAAAAAATTTGCATAATGGACTGCATCAACGGCCAAAAAAAAAAAAATCTCGGGCTTGCTATTGGCCAGTGGAACTGTGTGGAATTGCATAGACCTTTGCGAAATCTCACATGTGCTGTGTGGTCACCGCACATGTGCTCTACGGTTTTGCAAAGTTCTTATGTGGTTCTAGTGACAAGATTTCGTCTTGTTTTTTCTTCTATAAATAGGCTAAAGGCTCAAAACTTTACTTTAGCTTTTCTTTGACATTTGGTAAGCTTTTCTCTTAATTTTTCTTTCTTTTCACTATTTTTCTTTCTTCTATTATTTTCTCTCTCTCTCTCTCTTTTTTTTTTTCTTCCCCGGAGCCCTGCTTCAGTCGCCTTATGCATTTATGGACTAAGAACTTTGAACAAGTGGAATGAATCAATCTGGGGAGGTTTGGGATCAGTGCCATGCCAACGTTAAGGGGTGTGAGGATTGGTTGGGATTTCTTAAGGGCCTGTTTAAAATTTTGGGATCATGATGTTCATGTGTTCAAGTTTGGGCCAAGTATGGAAGAGATGTGCCCTACTTTTAAAGAGCTTAGTGTACTCCTAGGGTCTGATCCTGAGGCAAATCTAGTTGATCCAGTTGAAAGGGTAGGTTATTTTAACTCTTTCCAAAGGTTTCTGAGATTAGATGTGGCAACTGCTAGCCCTATGGTTATGGGGGATTGGGTTGATCTTACTATTGTGATCGCCGAGTTCCATGACCTCAAGGGATTAAAGGATGATGTTTGGCAAGATCATTATATATGAGCCCTATCTTTCTGTTTAGCTTTAGGCTTTCTATTTATAGACCCTGTGGGTTGGGGAGATATTAGGATAACAGAGTTGGTGAGACAAATGGAAGATGGATGCTTGATTGCTACAATTGTCGTGGCTAAGACCATTCTTAGTTTGGATCGAGTATATAAGAGTGATGGGTTTTAGTCTATGAGCCCAATTATTCTGTAGGTATATTTTCTGAACTTTCCTTCTTTTACTCTTATTTCCTTTTACTGCTTTTCACATAATCGTATTCCAAAGTAGTTATGGCTCATGGATCATTTAAAAGTGGTTGCTCCTCCTACTTGAAGGGATTACTCAATCTCTTGGTATAGTTCACAAAAGATAGTTCTCAAATTTATCTCAGAGAGGGAGTGGATCTCATGGTTACTTGATTTGGATTCAAAGGAGCTGTTATGGTGTTGCCCTTGGTCCAAGATAAAAAAATTCATGATAATGAGCTTTGGTTATTGGATGGTTTATCTTCTGGGCTTATATATGGTAACCTTCTATCAGGGGACGTGGGTTATGAGACAAATGGGTCATGCACAAGGAGTGCCCCCTAACGGCGCCATGTTCCAATCTACTTTGATTACACCCACTGTGGCTAGGGCTGTTAGGAATGGATGGATGAGAGGCTTTCATACTATTCTCCCATCTCATAGGTTTGATAGGCTGGAGGAGTATAACTTATGGTGGATTTCTATGTTTTGACCCATAGAGAAGAAGACGAGGGTGGCCCTACTACATGAGATTGAGGATGAGGAGGTTGCGGAAGAGACTACTCTTGAGGTGGACGATCAAAAAGGGAAGAAGAAGGTGGCTTAGACTTTTAGGACTCTAGGACTTTAGGGCTTTAGATATAGCCACAGACAACATATTTATCATTTTCCAATCTTGTGTTTACATTGATTTCATTCTTTGGATGAAATTTGAATAATACATTATTTATTTGCTCTTACTTTTGCCAAAGCTGCCCTTTCGGGTTTTCAACCTAGCGAGCATTTTTTTTCTTTTTTTTTTATTATCTATTATATATTATTATTATTATTATTATTATTTTATTTTATTTTATTTTTTTTGCAAGCAGAGAACCAAATGATAGAAGCACAAAATGATAATTTTTATTAAAAATTGGATCACACCCACAATGGGCTGCTTGCGTATCTCCTTATATATTTTCAATCTAGACTAATTAACAAATTTTTTGGAGAATCAGATCCACATAGTTCCAATTACATGATGCATGAAAAAAAACAAAAAGCTAACATTCACATAAAATAACGCTTAAGTTGATCCAAGTTGCATGGACTAGCAAACTCCACCTTGTCTAGATCCATGAGAATAGCTGCTCCACCTAACAGGATCTTTTTGAGTACATAAGGCCCAGCCCAAGTTGCAAAAAGCCAAGGAGTTGCGATTAGGTTAAGTGGAACAGGAGGTTACTTTTGGAGTTTTGCATAAATCTGGCATTTATGGCATCTTTGCACAAATTTGGTTCAGTCTTCATTCATAGTCAACCATAAATACCCCAAATTCATTATCTTCTGAGCTAATGCAATCCCATTCATGTGAGGACCTTCTTCACCACTGTGGACCCATTCCATGATCTTCTAAGCTTCATTCTCAGTTACACACCTCAAGTATATATTGTCCCATGATCTTTTGTACAAGACATCCTTATTTAGGATGAAATTGCTGGCTAGCTACCTCAGAGTTCTTCTTTCTTATTTGGTTGCCCTTTTCGAATGTTCTTCATTTTACAAGTAGTTAAAGATATCCCAGAACCAGGGTTTCTGATAAGCCAAATGAATGTGCATACACATGGTGTGATAACCAGGTTCCCTTTTTACCTCAATCACCACAAGTCTGATTATCTCTCCATCACTCATATCTAGCATCAATGCAAGAGTGGCTAAAGCATTTGCAAACTAATTTTTAGCCTTAGGCAGATAATGGAATGATAGCTTATGAAAGTTCTCCGCAAGATCTTCTAAGCATTTATGATAAGGAACCAAACGCTCCTTTCTTATCTTCCATTTACCTATAGCTTGCGACATAATCAGATTTGAATCCCTATAGACCTCTAAATAGTCAATTCTGAGGTTCAAAGCAACTTCTAACCTAGCAATACAGGCTTCATATTCTACTTTGTTATTTGTTACCTCAAAGGCTAGCTTAACAACCATCGGCAGACTTTCTCCCTTAGGGGTAACCATGACAATCCCAGCACCATAACCCTTGTTATTTACTTTACCATCAAATAAAAGCTTCCAAACTTTAGGTTTTAGCTCTATAACATCCTCATCAGGGAATTCTAGCTCAGACCAATTGTCGTCTATAGGAGCTACAACTAATTGATCAGCTATTACACTTGCCTTTATAGCTTTCCTCTAAACATGCTTTAAATCATACACTGCTAGCATAACCATCCATCTCGCCATCTTACTATCAAGAACCGGCCTCTCCATAAGGAATTTCAAAAGGCTCTCGTCAGCAAGTACATGAGTGGTGTAGGAGCTGAGGTAATGATGGAGTTTGTGGCAAACCCATACCAAAGTAAGGCATAGCTTTTCAATTTGGCTATATAAGTTCATGGGCGAGCAGTCGCTTGCTTAGGTAGTAGATGGCATTTCTTTTTGTGCAAGTCTGGGGCATTTTGAGCAAGCATTGCCCCTACAACCTCTTAAGTGACAGAGAGGTATATGAGTAATGGTTTACTAGGTTTAGGTGGTTGCAGGATAGGGTGGTTCAGGAGGTACTCTTTGATTTCTTCAAAGACTTTTTGGCAGTATTCATTCCATTGCTTAAAGGCCTTTTTCTTCAATAACTTGAATATAGGCCTATATACATGAGCTAATTGAGAGATGAATCCACTAATGTATTGGAGCCGTCCCAAGAAACCTCTAATCTCTTCTCTGTCTTAAGAGGTGGCATTTCTAAAATTGCCTTTGATTTGGCTGGATCAACCTTAATCCCTTTTTTACTAACCATATACCCAAGGTAAACCCCTGATGAAGCACCAAAGAGGCATTTTGCTAAGTTCAGCTTCAGGTTGTACTGGCAAAGTCTAAGGAAGAATTGCCTTAATACTTCTAAGTGCCCTTCAGTTATCTCAGATTTTATCACCATGTCATCCATATATACTTCAACATCTTTATGGATCATGTCATGGAAGATAGTGGTAGCCATCCTTTGATAGGTTGCTTCAGCATTCTTTAACCCAAATGGCATTACCTTATAGCAATATGTTCCCCATTTAGTCATAAAAGCAGTCTTCTCTTTGTCTGGTAGATGAACCTAGATTTAGTTATAACTAGCATACAGATCAGTTAAGGAGACTATTTCAAACCCCGCTATGCGGTGAACCAATAGGTCAATATGAGGTAGTGGGAAATCATCCTTAGGGCAAACTTTGTTCAAATCCCAGTAGTCAACACACATTTATACGTTACCATCCTTCTTTGGAACCGGAACAATATTGGCTAACCATGAAGGGTACGTGATCAGCTCTATGAATCTATTGTCCAGTTGGTTGGTGATCTCTTCTTTAATCGGCAATAACCATTTTATCTTCAGCCTTCACAATTTCTGCTTAACAAGCTTTACATGTTCATAGGTGGGGATCTTATACAATGCTATGTTTGGGTCTATAACAGTCATGTCCTTAGGGGTCTATGCAAAGCAGTTAAAAAACTCTTAGATCAACTTGATAAAGCCATCCCTATTATAACATGTAGATGCAATGAATGTAGTTTTGGGATTCTCATTGGTGCTAGTATTGATTGGTTCTTTGCTTGCATCATTTTTTATTTCATTTATCTCTTTTTTCAATGTATTATTCAAATTGGATAAAGCATTGAGTGAAACAGAGGACATGGGATCATAAGTAGAAAACTCAAATTTTTTATTGTGAATGAAAATACCATTGTCTATGGTTACATCAAAATTGAAAGAATGATTATTGATAGACTCAAAAGAAGAAAATGAAGAAAAAGACTCAAGAGACTCTAGCTCAGATTGAGACTCTAATGAGGATTTTGATGGGAACTCTGACTAGCCATCTCCTCCCTCGTAGTATTAGTTGTCAAGTTGGGTTTGGGTTGGTTGGATCAAATGAGTAGGATGTATCTCTTCTTCTACTCCAAATATGAGGACTTGCTAAAAAAGAGTGGCCTCAATATTTTCCTCCCAATCTTGCTCCAAGATGAAAACTGGTTCATAATCCTCTACGCTCAACCTGACATTAAAGAATATTTCAAAACCTGGTATCAGTTTCTTGGAAATAGGACATACCCATAGTTCAGGAAAACCACAATAAGGAAAATCTTCACCTTTTTGCACAAAATAACCATTTAGGGTTTTGAAATAGGGGTACATGGGCCAATCATAGGACTCACCTCTCTTAAGGGCTTCTACCCTTTGCTTGCCTCTTCTCCTCATTTCAGCCAAGTCTTCTTCAGTGGGTTTATAACCAAGCCTAAAAGGTGGAGTGGCTACAGGGTACTCCTTGAAACTGCTCATTCCTTGCTGGATCTTACCTAAACCCAATCCAGGAAAGTAATTTATGTTCATCATGTTAGTGATAGTAATATTATTGCAAGGATCAAAATCAAAAGAAACATATTCTTTACCTCCTTCTGCTTCAATGAACAGGATCATGTCAAAAGAAAACCTAGTCAGTGGCAATAAAGCTTGTTCGGGTTGGATTTCTAGTATAGGCACAGGATTTGGGGTCTCACTCCTCCCATGTCCATCCCCCTTAATGGTTACAATGGAAGTTCCATAAAGGAACTTGAGTTTCCGATGCAAAGATAAGGGGATGGCTTTAGCTTGATAAATCTAAGGCCTTCCAAGCAGGAGATTAAAACATGCTAGAACATTAATAATTTGAAAAGGGATGGGAGCAGTGAAAGGGCTAATGGTGACAACCAAAGTAGCTACTCCTAACACCTCTCTTTAGTATTGTCATAAGCCCTTACGATTTGATCAGAAGGTGTAAAGTTGAGGCTTCCAATCGCAAGCAGCTAGCTACTTTTAGTAGGCACACATTCAAGGCTGACCCATTATCTACCAGTACCATTGGGATAGTCCTATCATAGGTTAGGACCATTATATAAAGAGCATGGTTATGGCTTGACCACCCTTTAGGCAAATTATGGTCGGTGAAAAAGATGGCAGTAACTTTGGTGGCACTAGTGAGTGAGACTACCAGGGTTTCGGGGGTGATATCTATTAGAGCTTGGCATTAATTCAAGGCCTTGCAAAGACCTTAATGATGAGGGCAGGATGACTGGATTAGGCTCTAAATGGATATGTTGGCCTGGGTCTTTTTGAGTTGTTTAAGGATGGGGTCTTCGTCAGGTTCAAGACTCCCTTTAAATTTCTTAGCTAGAGGTGGAATAAACTGTACTAGTGGTTGGTTAGTTTGAAGGGCTAGTGTCCGGTAAACTCTATCACTTCTAGTTATGGCATCTATTTCCTTAACCAAATCGCTCAAATCGAGCACTCAGTAAAAATTAGAAGCTGATCGAATCAGAGAGATAGGATCAACTTCAGGGTCAGAAGTGGTGATGAAGTTGACTTTGTGGTTTGGAAGTGGATTGGTGTTGATGTTGGGCTTGGCTTTTGGTGGAATGATGTTACCACTGTCAATTAAATCTTAGATTTTATGTTTTAGAGCCTTGCAAGCTTCAATTTGGTGCTTAGCACCTTGATGATACTCATAGTATTCATTTGGGTTGTAATATTTGGGTAATGGATTTGAGGGTGCTCTAGGTTCCAGAGGCTTTATCGTTTTTACTTCTAATGCTTTCTTGTAGACTATAACCAATAGGACCCCGAGATTAGTGAAGGTCGTCCTTTCCAGTCTCAGTGGCTAGTGGTGTGAAATGGTTTGTTGGTGGTGAGAAATGGTTGATACCTCGTCGCCACCCCCCCCCTCCCCCCCTCTTTTTGATTTGTTGAGGAGGTATCATTAGAATGGTATGGTGTGTGTTTCTTGTATATGGGGTTAGAGGATTCATCTTTCAAATGACCACTCAGGATTAAATCCTCTATCTTGGATGCTGTGAAAATGAGGGCTTTAAAGTCAGGTAGGTGTTGGGTCAGGAGATGGTTCTGGTAAAATAGGAGAAGGTTTTTAACAATAATGTCAATCTGTTCTTGCTCGATGGGGCAGTTTACCATTTGAGCAGCCTTAGTCCTCTACCTTGTAAGGAATGTGGAGAAGGACTCCTTGGGAAGCTGCTTGATAAATGCATATCATCCCAAGTTCTCTTCTAATTTGGATCAAGGTCAAGTAACCACTTCACTACAGTTTCGATAAGGGATTGTTGAAATAATTGAACTAATAGTTCATTATCCACTCTAAATGGCTTCATTGCCCCCACACACATCTTCAGGTGAGTTTTGGGGCAAGTGGTCCCATTGAATATGTCAAGGTTTGGCATTTTAAACTTGGGTGGAAATCTAGCATTGGGAAAGAGGGTCAAGTCACTGACATCAACCAAGTCATCATGCCTCTTCAGATTCTTAATGGTCTTCTCCATGACTTCAAATTTCTCTGTAAAGGGCTTTAGCTCAGGATGAGAGAAAAGTTCCTTCCCTTGAAAAGGATTCCCAGGAGAGGAAGTAGCAAAGTGGATAGCAATTTGTATGGGCTATGACACAATATTGAGATTTTGCATGGATGGGGTGGTGATAATTGGCAATTGAATGGATGGTGCATCAGCTACTGCTTTTCCTTTATTAGTTAGATCAATGGTTGTTTTGGAGGAGGAAGCAGTGTTTATAGGGATTTGTGTCAGGCCATGGGTTGTATGACTTGGGTTCATGGTAGGTGAGGTCATAGCTAGAGTAATGGAGACTTGGCCAATCATACTTCAGACCTCTTCAAGGATAGACCATCTTGAAACTGGGTTTTTTGAGCTTCTAGAGTAGCTTGAAAATTTCTCTCTATAGTTGCAAGTTGCTTTTCTTGTCTCATAAGAAGGTTAGTCATGAATGCTTCCAATTAGGAGGTTTCTTCCTCTTAATGAGTCACAGTTGGGTCAGTGCCAATAGGAAGGTTGCTGGTTTCTTCAGCCATCTTAGATACCTTACAAGGGTCAAATAGAAAAAAGTAAGTGTTTGTCTTAAAGACAGGGAAAAATCAAGATTCACAGCAATCATAGACTTTTGGATGATGATGAATGGATTATGGATTTTGGGCTAGCAAGTTTTTTTTTCATTTGGGATGATGGGCGTTTGCACTTTGTTCAAGGTTATTGAGTTTATACATGTATGCATGAATGCATGAATGAAAAGCTATTTCATGGATATGTAAATAGGCTTGATTTTGGGTGCATACAACCTATGGTCCGAGTTCTAGGTCCATTACATGAAAGGGTAAAAGTGGTTCAGATAGGATACCAGTCACACTAAAGTAGCGATATACCTAACCACATGTGAGTCAAAAAGCCTCGCATAGGTCCAACAGTACGTGCATACTCATTACATCTTTAAAAAGATCAAAGAATTCGTCGTGAGGTGGATGATTTTACTATTGGAAAATAGACCCAATGAGGGTTACCCACTCGATGTTACTTTCTATCCATTGTTTTCCTAAGAAATCTAGGTTGGAAGGCAAGGAGCCAATGCAAATGATGTATAAAAGTCATCTCTATATTAAAAGTGCCAAACTTTGATTTAAACTAATTAGTAGTCCTCTTATTTCTTTTATTAAAAAGAAGGTGTTCTCCAGTGGAGTCGCCAGCCGTGAGGCCTCGCCCGAGCACCGGTTCGATCCGTTAAGTGGGATCAAAATATTTATTTAGGTTTGAACTCACGATGAAATCCCCGGGTTAAGATGGGTTGATTTTGAAAAAAGTCACCACCTTAATTTTATTTTATATGAGAAAAAGATTAAGGGAAAAACCCAAATTGACTCCATTAAAATTATCCTAAAGGAAAAGATCATTAGCCTTGAAACCAAAGAGGATTCGGGGACTTAGTTTTTGGTTTATTTAAAAAAATAATTAGTTTGGCAAATTTAATATAAAATGACTTAAAATAAATTTTATAAATAGTTTACATAATGTATGAATAAACAAATAAAGCAATAACGTAAAGGAATTAACTTTACAGTTCAAAACCACAATAGGGGATACTTCCTTTAGCCCTTATGGGTTCTAAGGAAGTCACACATTCCATAAAATTATTCTAAAGCAATTACTAAAGAAAATACAGAAAAAAAAGAGACAAAATCAATATTATAATAAAGAAAGCAAAGTAAAAGCAGATATCGCAAAGAAAAGAACTAATTCACAAAGTAACACACAAGAAAAGGATTATTGTTTATTTAAATTAGATTTGATGCTTTAAACAAGCAAGCCTACGTATTCCTTCGAATGGGAATCAAAATTCATATAGTTCGCCCTTCTTGCGAAGGGGTTAGTTTAGCCTGGCCATTTTATCATGTTTCAGTTCATTAATTAATTAAATCATATTGATTGATTGCCAAGTTATTAATTAGGTTAGGTTTTTATTAACAAATCGATACGACAATTCAAATCGTTTACCTAGTTAACTAAATGAGATTATAATCAATGTGCCTCAAAATAATGATAAAACATGCAAAGCAAATAAATAAAAAATGAAAAGAACAAACTAAGTAATCCTAAGGAAAAAATAACAAAACAAATAAAACAATATAAAGCAAAAGAAAAATTAAAATAAAACAAAACAAGAAAATAAATAAATACCTTACGAGAGCGAGACTTGGGGACGTAGGGTGGATGAAGCAGACGACCGGATCGCAATTCCAGCTTCTTGGCGAAATGACGACCTTCGAACGGTGACTTGAACGATGTTATTGGGACCTCCTCGGATTGATTTGAGGAGAGCTACCTTAAAACAACTACCCAAATAAAAATAAAATAAAATAAAATTTTAAACTAAAAAAGTTCGTTCCTTTTGGACCAAACTTTAAAAAATATAGATTGCTTTAAAATCAATTAGTTTGATTAAGCAATTCTGAGTGTGGAAATGAGGTAGGGGGTGTTGCTTTTATAGGGAGAGAGCTGGGAGTAAAAATAGCAAACTTTCGATGTGGGATTTGCTTCCTAGTGCACAAAACCTCACAGGAAGCTTCAAGAACAGCACATGGCGACTTCTGGACCTTATGGAACATATGCGAGCAGAGTATAACTGCATAGAGCCTATTCAATTTTTCACAGTCTCTGTGCAGTTTTGCAGAGGCTCTGTGCGGTTACAGACCAGCCTATGCGGTCCCTATGGGTTTGTACAGGCTTTTTTACTCCGTTCTAACCCTTTTCAAATCCGATTTAAATCCGGTTTGATTCTACGGATTATTAATTGAGTGCCGATTGTTTGGAGGTATAAATTTGAGAGTTCACATGAAAGGCAGCTATGAACCTTTAATTTTGCACTCTTGATGTACATTGGAATCTTAAAAGCACCTAAGCTCAATAAACAGATTTCCAAAAGCTAAAATTGCCAAAAACTGCCAAAATGAAAAAATTGAGAAATGGAGCTCCAAGAATCGAAAACTTTGACATTTGAACTACCCTCAAATCATCCGAGATTAAACAACAAATAAAATGCAATTGAAATCATGAAAAATATATGAGAAACAAGCAAGAACGGGTGAAAACAGGTGAAATGGGCTAAATTAGAGCTAATTGCCACATAAGCCTCTGCGGTTATACAGAGACTTGTACATCACTGTAGCAAAGACCTCTATAGTTTTGCAAAGGCTTATGCAGCAGCCTCAGTGAGATTCCATTTTCCTTCAATTTTTCACTGATCCCATATTGAAACTTCAATATTTTCTTCCTCCAACCTTCCTTCTATATATAAAAGACCTCTCAACACTCCAAAGTATCAAATTTGGGAGCATGAAAGCCTTTGCATCAAGCAAACCACTCTAATTCTAAAGCTTTTCTTTTCTTTGCATTTGCTCCTTGCTTAGCAAAGTGAGTTGGGGGGGTTTCTCCTTGATTCCTACCTAATAAGTCAAAGGCTTTCTACCCACCTCTTTGAGGTAAGTCTATTGTCCAAGGCTTATGTCTAACATCCAAGACTAGCCGCTACTTGCCATCCAAAGCAAACCGCCATACTGTCGTAGGCTAGTCATCTCTCGCCGTCTGAGGTAAGTTTCTTTCTTTTTTCTTTTCTTTTTTTTTTATTTTATCTATTATTTCCATCTTTGGAATTTGTGTTCTAAGACTCCTCACCTATATTTGCTAAGGTAATTAGAATCTAACTTAATTAACTCCACTTGGTAATGAATTGATGAAATCACTCAACTCAACGCTCTTTTAATTAATCAATCGAAACATAATAAAATGGCTAGGTTAAACTAACCCCTTTGCAAAAATGGAGAACTGTATGGGTTCTAATTTTCATTCAAAGGGATACATAAGCATGCTTAGTTTAAGTGTCGAATCCAATTAAAACTAACCAACTCTCCCCTCTTATCACCTTCTTCAATTGCTTTATTTTGTTTTCTTTTACTTTGTTATTAGGCTTAGTTTGGGGAATGTGTGACTTCCCTAAAATCCATAAGGGTTAGAAGAGCTATCTCTTAAGTTTGGGATTTTATTCTAATATTAACTTTCTTTTATTTCATACCTTAATTATGTATTTACTATATTATTGAATGGATGAGTTGAATGATCATGCGTATTACAAACTACTCATGCATCATAAATTGTTCATGAAATATATTTGAAGTTACTTTTATATTAAATAGCCAAACTTATCTTGCTCAAATAAACCAAAAACTTAATCCCCTAATCCTCTTTGGTTTCGAGGCTAGTGGTCTTTTCCTTTGGGTAAAAATTGGAGTCAATATGGGTTTTTTCCTTATATTTTTCCAAATAAAAATAAATTAAGGTGGCAACTCTAAGAAACAATTTTCAATCTATCAAAAATAAGCTTGAGGGTTTCCTCATGAGTTCTTTTCTAAATGAGCATTTTGATTCCCTTTTACGGATCAAATTAATGCTCGGGTTAGGCCTCATAGGTCCCTACCTAGAAATAACCCACCAAAGGGGGTGAACAGGGAGAGGCTACATGCAACATTCAAGCCAAGAGCTCAATAAGTTGATAAATGGCAAAGGCATACTCTAACTAAACCAAAGGAATGTCTTCAATAGGCTCGACTCAAAATAGGAGACTCAAGAGACTTTCCTATCTAGGTTAGACTACATTAAAGGTCTATAATAAGTCTTTACCTCTTTGCTTTGGTTATGGATGAATTAACAATGCATATACAAGAGGAAATCCCTTGGTGAATGATGTTTGCAGACAACATTGTGTTGGTATATTAGACACATGAGGGAGTTAATAGAAAGCTTGAGTTGTGGAGGAGCACCCTAGAGTACAAGGGTTTCAGGTTAAGTAGAATAGACATAGAGTACATGAATTACAAGTTTAGTAAAGGCCTAAGTGGGTATATTAAGGAAGTTAGATTGAATGGAGTGATATTGCCCTAAATCACCCATTTAAATATCTAGGCTTAATCTTTCAAAGAGAGGGAGCTTGTAAGGAGGATGTTAATCATAAGATAAAAGCTAGGTGACTAAAATGGAGGCTTATCACGGGAGTCTTATATGATAAAAAAATTCCTAATAAATGGGAAGAAAAATTCTATTGTACAGCTATTCAACCAACTATATGTTATATGGTAGTAAGTGTTGGACAACGAAGGAACAACATCTGTTGAAAATGAGAGTTGCTAAGATGAGAATGCTAAGATGTATATGTTGTCATACTAGAATGGGTAAGATACATAATGACAACATTTGAGATAAAGTGTGAGTCACAATGATTGAGGACAATATGTTAGAATGGAGATTAAGATGGTTTGAGCATATGAGGAAAGTTAAGCAAATAGTGATGGAGGAGAGGAAAAAAGAAAGGGGTAGGTCTAAAATAACTTAGAGGAGAGCAATACAATATGATTTGGATGCTCTACAATTATTAGAAGATGTTACCCAAATCCTTTCGGAGTGGAAACAAAGAATTCATATACCCTACCCTAATTAATTTTGGGATAAAAATTTAGTTGAGTTAAGTTGAGTTTTAAGTAATCAAGGCTATTCTATTTCTAGTTCTCTTTGCATCTCTTGTCTTTTTTGTTAATACAAAGTTTAGTATTATTCCGAAAAAATGTAACAAGGCAACTAGATGGGTGGCTAAAGCCAAACAATGTAATGTTTTTCCTATTGCTGGGTTTTGTAATCCCCACTCAACTGTTGAATCTCTTGTAATTTTCTAATCTTTGTATATATTTAATTTTCTAATAAAAAAGTTAAAATTGTATGACTTCCTTGTTATGGCAACGTGAATTTGATTGGAATGTGTAATTCAACGAATGGAGAAATTGATTTTTGATTTGTCACTCTAGGAATCGGAGTCATATATTTTGATTTTGATTCTGACCCTTTTTATTTTTCTTCGAATCAAAATGATTTTAAGTGGGTGTTTGATAAAAAAAATTTATGGTACAATAAGCTTTTTAGCTACCAACAGCTGCATCGAATCTATCTAGTTATTTTTTTAGTGAATAGTTGTTCGATATTCAAAGACCTATTACAAAACCTCCACTTTTAAATTTTTTTTGAAACAACTCCTATTTATTTAAATAATAAGATTAAACTATGCTATTAAAAAATATTTAAATAAAAAATATTAATATCTATCTATTACAATATACTAAACAGTAGAAGCTGAACCATTAGCTTGCCACGTGTCAAAGCTACACTTTTTCAAAATTCAAAAATTTAAATCATTAAATTAAAAAATTATTCCAACTAAATTTAATTTATTTTAATTATTATAAAATAAATCATATTTTGTGGATAATGATATTGAATTCTAGATTGCTCAAATTCATATTAGATATCTTCTCCATTTTAAAATTTCTATTATCTTAGAGTTTTTTTTAAATATTCTTTATAATAGCTTGAATTTTTTAATAATTTTAAAATCTTATTTTTTGGAAATAAATATCTAAATTATGTTCAATATATTTGTATTTAAATTTTTTAAGTTTTATATTTATTAATATAACTAAAATTTTATTTAATTATCTTTATTACTATGATTATTATTATTAATGTAAAAGATAATATTAAAAAGGAAATGATCATTTCATTAAATTGATTGATTTAAAAATCAAATTATATAAAATCGATTATAATATGAAATGTCAGATATTATTATTATTATTATTATTATTATTATTATTATTATTATTATTATTATTATTATTATTATTATTGTTATTATAAAAATTGAAAGCATATGTTGATTGGTCTGAAGGTGACATAACAAGAGAGAGAGAGAAGGACGCCAATTTGCCATCGTCCAACCACCTTTGATGAGCACCCGCCCTGTCAGTTGAGAGCCCAAATGCCGGCGAGTCCTTTGGTGGTGGTGGTGTCACTAACGGCTGCCAGAGATCGTCCAATGCGTAGTTCAATGCCACTGCCAGCGAAGGAATTTCAAGAGCCGATTCTGATGCCCTTTTTCCAACAAGGTAGGTACCATCGAGCTCCTCTCTTCAAGGGCTTTTCATATTTGGCCCTCTAACGTTCACAGGAATTACAAATAAGAAAACACAAGTTGCGATCATTTGATGCAATTTTTGATGAATTTACAGTGGTTGGAAGAAAATGAAGGTGATTTCTAGTTTCCCCTCTTCAAAATGAATCTATTGGTACAATCTTGGCCACCAAACTCCATCGGCAATGGTGGTCCAACGACTGTTCGGTGACCAGTAAATTCAGTAGTTTCAGAATTAAATTGATAAACCATGATCGAAATAAAATTTTATAAATTTAATTTATAAATTAGCTAAGAAATTATTATTGAAATTATTTGATAAAATTCTATTACAATAAATTTAAGTTTCGGAAAATTAATTAACAAATTATACTGCAAAACTGTTATATAGAATTACCTTAATTTTAATAATTGATTATGAATTTAGATACAAATTCAAATAACATAATAATGAATGTATGTATATAAGCAAGATTTTACATATGGAATTTATCAATATTAATATTATTAATATTTTCATAATAATTACTATATAATATATAGCACATTAAATTTCTAAGTCAAAAGAAATATAAAATAATTATGAAATTATTTAAATCAATAACTCATAACATCATGATGACTTTGCTTTTAAGGAGGAAGAGATTATTATAATTGTAGGCCCAGATGGGCAATTAAGTTGAATTATTATTATCTGTTATACTATTTTCTTTCAGGAGGGTAATGTCCTAGTTATAAAAGAGGTAGTGCTGAAATTTCGATAGAATCCCTAGCACAATTGAGTTTAGTTTAGGAAATCAAGTTTGGCTTGTTCATATTCTTATGTATTACATATTTTGTTC
This sequence comes from Reutealis trisperma, assembly GCA_947687605.1. Classification (NCBI taxonomy): domain Eukaryota; kingdom Viridiplantae; phylum Streptophyta; class Magnoliopsida; order Malpighiales; family Euphorbiaceae; genus Reutealis; species Reutealis trisperma. Next base: position 100,808 of record CANTUT010000942.1, read on the forward strand.
AATGTTGACATTCCATATATCTTCTAGCTACTAGATATCGTGTTCCAAGAAAAACTAGATGGTTACTTTAAATTTGTGAGTTGATATATTTAATTTAGTCTTGCATTGAGGCATATTCATTCATGCATAACAAAATGTATATGCATATACAATAAATATATTAATTATCATTATATGCATTAGGGATAGGAGCATGATATATATGTGTGTGTGTGTGTGTGTGTGCAGATGTATTTGTACATAATGTTAATAATGTTGGCCTAGTTCAAGCTAGTCTCAATATGAATGTATGTTATGGACGAGAGAAAATCGGTCTAGTTCAAGCTAGTCTTACTATAATCATATGTTAGAATGCAAGAGAGCTCAAGGAGGCGATCGACGCCCTATTTATTATGGTTTAGTTAAGGATTGGATTCATTGACTTTTTCCATCATGTATACTTTATGTATGAATTGGATGATATGTATTGTGATGTGACATATAAATATCAAATTCATGATGTGCTAAATTTATATATGATCTCATTGAGTAGAACGCTCACCCTTGTTCAACATTATTTTCCAGGCTTAGTTAGCTACACAGTCAAATGAAGTTAAGTCTACCATCAAAGATTGGCACTGCAATTCTTTCTTTGCAGTTATTCCGTTATTTAGTTATATACGATGAAATTTAAGTCTCTACTTTAGAACTCTGCATTGTCATTCAACTAAAGAAACTTTTGTATAAATATGATTAATGGAAAGATACTAAAGTCTATGTATTGTAATTGATATGATTGATATTGTTAATTTATGTTTAATGTTTAATCAGGCCTATTATGAGTTTCAGAAGCTTTATACTTTCCCTTTCCATACTGTTGATCACGTGCCCCTAAGTTTGGGTCATAATAAATTTGTATTAGAGTAAAAGTCCTGCAACCTTAAGTAAAGTAGAGTTATAAGAGTATTAAATGGTCTAAGCTTTGTGACATGCAAAGTATAGGATTCCCTGTCATCCTTTAAGTTTCGTTTGCTTATGACTCAGCGATATCCAAAGTCAGTGCCTCCTTGTGTTTATGTATGCTTATGTTAGTAATTATGAAAGTAAATTAATTCTTTTAAATTATTTTGATTTAGTATAGTCATTATGGCAATTATGAAACTTTTCATATAATGGTGTATTTATTAATTAATTGTTGAATTAAATCATTATTGCCATAAATGAATTGCATTTTTTTTTAAGAATCACATGTTATGCAATGCTTTGTTTTGGAAATAAAATAAATATACGTATATAATAAGTAAAAATCACTTTATTGGAATATGTATTGGGATAAGAATATGATTGACAACTTTGTTTCTTTTGAATTATTGGAGTATGTTGATTGGAAACTTTTTTTTATGTGTATTCAGTTGTGATGGAGATATACTATTGACTAATGGTAGGATAAGTCCTGATCAGCTTTACTTCTGACCATCTCGTGAACTAACTCGATCTTTTCAGCTGCATGTAAGGGAATAGTTGCCACCTTAAGTAGAGTAGTGAACTATAGTTGTATGATTGGTTCCATCAAATATATTTATCTTATAGGTGTGATGAATTATTATTATTATTATTTTTAAAAGGATCGACTTTTAAGAAATAGTTTTAGTTGGATTCTTAAATATTTTGCCTATTAGGGAAATTGAACCAATATAAGTAGAGGAACATTTTCATGCCACTCATAATCTAGTTTTATTTTCTTTCAAGCTTGAAGTGTCTCTCTTCATCTAGTGATATCTTTCCAAGATATCCCTTAAACTTTATGGCATCCTCTTCATCCTCCTCTTCTGGACTAATCCCTTTTTTTACCAAGGTCTTTCCCTAGACATTCGAACCAATATCTCTTAAAAATTGCTCTAGAACCTAGCCACTAAACATATTTTTAAATATCAAACATGCGTCATCTGAAAGTATGGTCCCCAATTCATTAAGTCCCCAATTCATTAAATAATTAGTCATACACCCCAGTGTGAGGCCTCGCCCAAGTATCAATCTGATCCGTTAAAGGAATCAAAATGCTCATTTAGGAAAGAAGTCATGGGGAAGCCCTCAGACTTATCTTAGATAGATTTGAAAATTGTTTCTTAGAGTCGCCACCTTAATTTATTTTTATTTGGGAAAATATAAGAAAAAACCCACATGACACTAATTATTATCTAAAGGAAAAAGATCACTAGCCTCAAAACCAAAAAGGATTCGAGGACTAGGTTTTCGGTTTATTTTAACAAAATAAGTTTGGCCAATTAATATAAGAGTGATTTAAAATATATTTCATGAACAATCTAAGATGTATGAACAATTTATAATATGTATGATCATTCAACTCATCCATTCAATAATAAAATAACTATACAACCAAGGTTTGAAATAAAAGAAAGCTAATATTACAATAAAATCACAAACTTAGGAGATACTTCCTTTAGCCCTTATGGGTTCTAGGGTAGTCACACATTCTCCAAACTAATCCTAATAACAAATTAAAAGAAAACAAAATAAAAGCAAGTGAAGAAGGTGATAGAGAGGGAAGAGTTAGTTAGTTTTAATTGGATTTGATGCTTGCGTATCCCTTTGAATGGGAATCAAAATCTATGCAGTTCTCCATTCATGCGAAGAGGTTAGTTTAATCTAGCCATTTTATCATGTTTTGATTAATAGATTAAAATAGGATTGAGTTGATTGACTGAACCTATTGATTACTAAGTAAAGTTAATTAAGTCAAATTCTAATTAACTACCTTAGCAATCAAGAATTTGGCAAGGATCCTTAGAACATAAATTCCAAGTAGGAAACAATAGATAAAATAAAGAAAAGGGAGAGAAACTTACCTCTGATGACGGGTGAAGACTAGCCTTGAACGGTATGACAGCTTGCCTCGGATGGCGAGTGGTGGTTAGCCTCAGACGGCAGACTCAAGCCTTTGCCAATAGACTTGCCTCGAACAGGTGGGTATAAAGCCTTTGACTTGTCGAGTAGGAATTAAGGAGAAATCCCCCAACTCACTTTGCAAAACAAGGAGCAAATGTAAAGTGAAAAGAAAAGAAAAGAAAAGAAAAGCTTTAGAACTAGCATGGTTTGCTTGATGTAAAGGCTTTCAAGCTCCTAAAATTGATGATTTAAAGTATGGAAAGGTCCTTTATATAAAGGGGGAAGATTGGAGGAGGAAAACACTAAAGTTTCAATGTAGGATTGCCAAAAAAGGAGAATTCACCAAACCCTCTGTGGCGCTAGAAAGGCCTTTGCGTGCTGTATAGCTCTCTATGATTTTGTAGAGGGTTATGCGGCAGTGCCGCAGAGCTCTGCAACTACGGGCTCATTTTCACCCATTTTTGCCTGTTCTCACTTGTTTTTTGTCTGTTTTTTATGATTCCAGTTGTGTTGTATTCATTATTAAGTTCCAGATGATTTAAAAGGGTTCAAATGTCAAAAAGACATATTTTGATTTTTTTGATTTTCCCATTTTGAGAGTTTTTGGCTTGTAGAGGTTAGTTTATCGAGTCTAAATGCTTTTAAAGTTCAAACGCACACTGGAGGGTGCAAAATTAAGGGTTCACACCTAGGCATCCTTTCTTTAAGCCTTATGCCTTTATGGATATGACGCTAGTTACCTTTTGGATATGGCCTAAGGAGTTTCTTTGTTTTATGTGATATTTCCTCCATCTCTACCATATTGCTGTAGAGATTTAACCCTTTCATTTTTCTTTGACACATTCATTATTTATAAGGCAACAAATCAGCTAACCCATATTTAGTGACCTTTCTACAATGGTTTAATCCACTCAAACAGTGGGTTGATTTCCTTACTACAGTATTGGGTAAATAATTTTGGATAGATGGCCCTATAATTTAGACTATGCTTATTCTCTATTGTCCGTACACTGCTATGGATGACCACTTTTCAGGCACCCATCTAACCATGAATTCTCAAGTTCTTGCCTATAAATCTTACTACTTTTCACTCTATAGAGACGTGTTTGATTTTTCAAATGAGTTTATTGCCTTTTAGCATTATATGTGTGAAAAGAACAATGTTGCTCTGCGTGAACTATGGCCTCCTATGGAACCTAATGCTCTATAGTGAAAAATTTCTCCTGAGTATTACCGTAACATTTATGTTGTTAAAGAAGATTGGGAAAAATATTATCTTAGGGAATTGTACTGGAGAGATAGCCTATGATGCCTAATGATGATAAATTTGACCTACGAATCACATATGGACTCACCTTAGAGCCTTCACCAGTCTTATCAGAATTTGATGAGACAGCCATTATAGTTAGTATGATGATGATGATGATGACATAATGAATCTATCTGTTTCTCATGAGCCTATCAAGAAATGATAGTTCAAGATGCTTATTAATGTCATGGTTGAGTGGTATGCTATTAGTTGCTGGGTCTGTTAGGAGAAGGTTCATATGAATATGTCTCTTTAGACAAATGAATGATTTTCTTTCTTATAATTTGATTGTGTTTGAAAACTATTGTTGTAAGGCAGAGAACCAAACTAGAGACACTACCTCAATATGTGTTAGAGTGAAAATCTTATGTAATGCACCACTCATTGTTAAATTAATGTTCATTTTATGTATGTGATGACTACGTAGAAAAAGATTTTTTGTTTTTTGGTAACTGCATTATAATGTTTAGAGTGGTCCAAGCAATATTAGTTATGGTTGAACATTGATCTTGGAGTTATGAAAGGAAAAACCAATAGTTTAGTTTTAATTATATGAAAGTTACGTTCCTAATAGTAAGCGAGGTGTGAGTATTGTATAACTATCATGAAATTACTAGTATGATCTCTTATTAGACATGGTTTGTACCATTTTCAGACATAAAACCCATTAATTTTAAGTTAATGATCTGGCTAATAAGTAAGTCTCATCCAAGTGAAGGTTAAGTACGAAATGATTATTAGAAAGTGAGATGTCTTTTTGGAAGATGATAGATTAAGTATTCTATAAATAGTAAGTTTGTAGTTTTAAGGTAATGTGTTAGGATATGTAGTTAGAGAATACTGGAAGTCTAGCTTGATGGTGTAAGAGTAGCTAAAGTATGATATATTATATGTGACTTTATGATGAGTTTAATGGTTAGAGATTTCATAGACTTATAAGGAATTGCTTGTAATTATAAGATGTTCGCAAGCATGATTGTGATAGTTTACTAAGATAAGGTGTTTTATGAATAGAAGGATGAATTTTATCAAATGGATATATATGCTTTGTTAATTACAAAGATAATATGATATGTTATTGATTACAAGTATTAATTCAAATTTTCATGAATTTAAGGAATTGAATTGAGATCAATATATTACACACACACGCACCATATATACTGTGTGTGCGTGTGTGTGTGT
>CANTUT010000943.1:5000-53573 GCA_947687605.1 Reutealis trisperma
AAATTCAAGAAAACTCGTTCCAACCATGTGTATATTGTTTTACTAAGTTTAATAGGAATTGATCCAATAGAGTCATCAAGCAAATTTTTTTTTTTTTTTTTTATGCATAACTTTTTAGAATATGGCAAGTAGAAATTATTAATCCCTCTGTGTTGGCTAAATTAAAAAATATATATAAATAATTGAACCATCCAATGAACGTACGCACAAAATTAGATGGCCTACTACAAAGTAAAACTATTGCCAGTGTGCGTGTATATATATATATATATATATATATATATATATATATTATAACATATATATTATAACACGCTTTGCATGTTAATTTTCATTACGACTCATTAAAAATATAAATATTTATTTTAAATTTTTTACTTTTTCTTTATTAAAGTTTTAATGACTAGTATTTTGTTTCTTAAGCAAAAAATGATATAAAACTTTTCAAATAAATACTATGAGATCAAAATCTTATTGGTCGATTTTTAAAATTATCATAGAGTAATATTTATATAACTTGATTATTAAATTCATTTTAGTTGTTAAATCCAAGTTAAATTTTCATATGAAAAATATAAAAATTCAATGAAAATATAATTATACACAATAGATATATCTAAGTTGTATAATCATGCATATTTAATACAATTAGAATGATGACATAAAATAATTATAGATTCTACATAAATATATGAATGTATTTTAAAAGGCAATACATACATAATATTGAAAGAATACTCAAACATATTATATCTAAATAAATTATTTCTTACAATTTTAAATGATCTTTTTATATTCAATAATATATATGTTAGAGAAAAGAAAGTAAATGAATTAATAGATATATTTTATTATAATTTTCTAATTTATTTTCTTATTGTTATGTTGACTAATTATTAATTATAGGTTGATTTTCATGTTAATATTTGATACATTTATTATTTTCTTATAATTTTAATGTAAATTATATGTTTTTGTTAATTTGATAAACTTTAATTTTTTTGACACATTATAGCTTAATTTTTATTTCTCCAGAAAATTAATAATAATCTTTTTAATGTGCTTTTATAAATTTAATATCAATATTAATTCAATATTAACTATATGTAATTAATTTATCATATGATATCATATTATATTATAAGCCCAAAAAAATCTATTTAATTATTATATCATATGAATATTTGTGAATATTTTAAATTTGATGTTACAAATAATAATAGTGACATATAATCACTAAATTAAAAATTTTATAATTTTGATTTCCTATTTAATTAATTTTTAAGAATAATTAATTAATCTCTTCCATAATAAAAATTTTAAGTAAATTTAAATATTTATAAAATCACAAATAAATTGATTTTTTTTAGAAAAATATACCATTATAAATAGAAGTTTTGACATTTAATAATAAAATAATAAAATTTTACTCATTATTATTAATTGAACTTTCAATTAGTGCATCTTTTTTTATTATATCTTCTTATAGAACCAAAAGTAATTTTTATAATTTACAAATTATTACTAATCGTTAAAACAAATAATTTTAAAATTTATAATAGGACAAAGTAATAATTTACAAAATAAAAGTTAAATTATATTTTTTCTAACTGGTTAATATTTAAATAATCAAAATCAAAAGAATTTTTGTAACTTCTAAATATTTAAAAAAATAATTTTGCTCATTGTTGTTAAATGAATTCTCAATTAGCGCATTTTCTTTTTCTCTTATGTCTTCTTATAGAATTAAAAATAATTTTTTTAATCTATAAATTATTACTGATAATTAAAACAACTAATTTTAAAATTTATAATGGGACAAAATAATAATTTAAAAAATAAAAGTCAAATTAGACGTTTTCTTATAAAATCAAAAGTAATTTTTCTAATCTAAAAATTATTATTAATAGTTAAAATAACTAATTTTAAAATTTATAATGAGACAAAGTAATAATTTATAAAATGAAAATCAAACTAGAATTTCTCTAATTTGTTAATATTCAAATAATTAAAGTCAAAAGAATTTCTCTAACATCTAAATATTTGAAAAAACATTAAAAAATATAAATCATTCCAATTGAATTCATTTTTATTTGAATTAAATATAATTAACTATATATTAAATAATAATTATTTTATTCTTTCCTTATTCTAATTAAATTTACTTTTTATTTAAATTAATTTAGATAATTAAATTATTAAATTATAATAACTATATAATTATAAATTTGTAATATAATTAATTATATATTAAATAATAATTATTTTATTCTTTTCTTATTATGATTAAATTCATTATTTTTCTTATTTAAATTAAATATAATTTGATATTAAATATAATTAATTATATATTAAATAATAATTATTTTATTCTTTCTTTATTCTCATTGAATTTATCTTTCTTTATATAAATTAATTATAATTAGATATTAAATATAATTAATTATATATTAAATAATAATTATTTTATTATTTCCTTATTCTAATTGAATTCATCAATTATTATTATATAAATTAAATAAAAATGTACAATTAAAAAAAATTTAATGAGGGACTTTTATATAAATGTGTTTTTCCCCTCCTTCCATATATTTATATATTCCATTCGTTTCAAAATAATATCCGTTTAAGATTTCGGTACATAAATTAAGAAAGTCATTTAATTGTCATAATTATAAGTTAAAAATACTAAAATACCTATTTTTAATTTTGATATAAAGAAATAAAAGCAATTAATGTGAATGTTTAATAGAGAGATAAAGAGAGGATAAAATTGAAAAAAAAATAATAAATACTTTTTTGAAATATTAAAATGACAAATATTTTGAAACAAAATAAAATTTCTAAAGTGATAATTATTTTGAAATGGAGAGAGCAGTGTGTGTGTATATATATATATATATATATATATATATATATATATATATATATATATATATATATATATATATATTTGACCTTTACCAATTAATGATATAAATTAGTATCAGGGGGAAGAAAAAAAAATATACCCCTTTTCTTTGCATAATAAATAATTATTGCTAAATAGTTTAAAAGAAATCTCAAAAAAGAACAAAATTCAAACTCATATTGTGTCACGTCCCGAACCCAAAGACACGTGACCGACACTAGGACACGGGTGATGCACATAGCTACTAATATCTGTAATAAGCCTGACAGAAAACTCAACGATAAAAACCAAAATAGTAAAGGACTGTGGGCTTACGTGTTAAGCAAATCCAAACCAACATCAATTTAAATCAAGCCATACTAGGCTAATAATTCAATTATCTCATAAATATCATTTATCATTCAATTGAATTCTGCTTAACAATAATGTCTCAACTCAGAATATAAATATAATATAACTAAATATTAAATGAAATACAAGTAGAAGAAGTAATATTGCGGAGTTCTAGAATTATGATACAATTATACATATATCATTTACACCTCTCAGTACTTAATAATACAGACTACTGTCGAAAGGAAATTGACAGTTTTATTCAATTTACAATTTCTTCACAAACTCATTCCTTGACCTAAAAAATAATAAGTTGAATAGGAATGAGCGTCTGACTCAGTGAATGATGCTAGCTAATATATTATACTAGCATCCCATGAATATGTAATGTAATATGTCACAGGGTCAAACAAATCACATAAGCAACCAAGGATGAGATACAGTCCACAGTACCACACTAACACTCAATATGGGGAGCTGATCCCTCTATCCTAGTTCTTTGAATCTAACAATCTGTCTCTTATGTCTAATGGATCCGGCTATCATTGGTCTGTACCACGCAGCCATGACCCGACTGATAGCGGCCCTGGCGATGAGCAAGCTCGGCTAACATCCACTAGTCATAACTCATCTTCTCAATCTCATCATAATCATAACCATAATCATATCCATAACACTAAGTGGTACTATATCCTCCTAATCCTTATTCGTCAACCACAATCACCATAAAATATCAAGTATCAAGTCATCAATCACACTCAAATGTTAACATGCATCTATGCAAATAATAATGCATAATATACATATATATATATACATACAGTAAATATAGATGCATATGAAAACAGAATAATATATTAGAAAGCATCATTCACCCAGTGATGATGCGTCTAACCGACTTCTCTCGAAAGTACAACTCCGAAAATAGAAAAATGCTAGAACATCAACACTGAACAACAAGAGGTATTATCATAATACGAATGACTCACATATCAAAACATAACTAAAAGACCATTGAGACTCTTGCTGGAATTTAGGCAGAACCTCCCCTAAACTCGGATATCACCCAAAGTCAACAGAAAATATAACACTTCTAATAATCTCAATAATCAACATAACCCAATACAACTCTAGAGACCCCTCCTGGGTCCCCTCCTAACTCATACTCATCAACAATCAATCAACCTTTACTAATTAGAATATACTAAACATAAATTAAATCAAATAACAACTGAGATACATGAGTTTCGAGTTTACCCTCATAAATTTCGATCGTACGAACGTTGAGAGTCACATTGAAATGAAAAACAGAGTTGCCAAACCTCTCCCACGCACCGCCACCGAAGCACTACTGGCCAGCCACGTGCCATTGTTGTCGGTGGCGAATCTGGACTATCTACACACTAACAGGTTCACCTCGACACCAAGAGCTTGAAAATCAAAACCATTCACCGCCATCTCGCCGGAAAACATCTTAAAGTTTTGGACTCCACAACTTTGATCTCCTCTTTTGACGAGCCTTAGGGGATGAGACAGGTACCAAATGAAAGCTCTCGAGGTGAGGAGTCGAACGGCACCAGTCTCGCTCGATTTGGCCACCGGAATCAGCTAGAATCTGTAGTTGAAGATTCGGCACCGGCAAAGCTTCTCTCCTCGCGTACGCCGCCATCCACCGCTTGATCAAGGGGCTGTGGCTTCCCATAGAGTCGTTGGACGTCAGGCTTCAAGGTGGAGGCGGCGGTGCTCGACACTGCCGGCTGGAAGTTGGTTCTCCGACACTACTGCTCTCTTTCTTTCTCTCTCTCTCTCTCTCTCTCTCTCTCTCTTCTGTTTCTTCTTTCTCCTGCTAGCAGCTGGCTGATTAGTCCACTAGGACCAATCAGTTGCTGCTCTCTTCACTCTTTTTTCTTAATCTTTTAAAACATATATACATATATATATATATATATATATATATATATATATATATATATATATATATATATATATATATATATATATATATATATATATATATATATATATCACAATTATAATCTTTAATTAACACATAATTAACCTCCATAAAATTTCATAATAATATATAAAATATTTCCTTCAATTACATATAATGATATAATACTTCTTCAATTATATATACATATATAATATTTAAATAAAGTTACCATTAATAATACATATTCAAATAGTATGAATATATATAATTTAATAAAATATAACTTCAATATTTACCTAAATAAATAAAATAATAGAATAATACCTTTGCATACAAAAATAAGATTTTAGAAAAATAATTGAAAATTTAAGGTATTACATATTGTTTAACAAAGAATTTTGAAAATCTGTTTATAATGAACATGCAATGAACTAATGCTTTATTATTATGATTATTATAATATTATTAAGAAAACTACAGGAACAACGTGATGTATAGAATACCGCATACGAAAACAAACGAAAATAATTGTAATTTTGTAACGTGTAAACAGTATTTCTTCGCTAACAACCAAAAACGAAATATGTGAAATTGTTCATGTAAACATAGTAATACGCCTATATATGCTAGTTAATATATCTTGATAGGATTTTAAATGCAGTTTGTTATATATCATTTACTAATTCAAAACACACATACATAAATTAAATTTAAAAAGAAATTGCAATAAATTAATTGACTCACAGTAATTTAAATGAGACTCTGAAGTGATAACTGGGATTTAACTTTGACACCCAGTTGATCATTTAAAATTGAATTCCTTTTTCTACAATTGAAATTTAAATGCAACGGCAACACCAGGTCCGGGCCACTAGAACTGCACATCAAGATGAACACCAAGTAAATGAAATGGAACTAGATTGGACATGCTTTGATATCATAATAGAAATTAAATTGAAAAAATAGAGGTAACTTGAATGGGTATAGAGTAAATCCACGAATGAATTAGGATTAATGAGTTTAAGTCAACTATTGATAAAATGTTAAACCTAACCAATTAGGTAGTCAAGTCCAAATCATTATATATCCATGTGTTTTTGGTGTATTTTTCTAATGTGGGATTGATTTTTAACAAAGCAAATAGAAAAATATATAGAGAAAAAGAGGTTCAAAAATGAAATTTTGGTGTATACAATATTACTGAAATAACATGTATTATTATTGAAATGCATTTAAGGAATATCCACATATGATAATTTATTTATAAAAATTGATTCATTGTTATGATAATATTATATGTGTTATGATAATATTGGATATCTTTTTTTATCACTATAAATAAAAATTCTTATGAGATAGTATTCTGTCTCTATATTTTATCTCTATCCCTGTCTCTATCTATCTCTATCTCTATCTTTATAATTATTGACACCTATAAATAGATATCACAATTAATAAAGATACACATAGAAATTGCTCTCTCTTCTATATTTTTTTTACTTTTCTCTATCATTGTCTATTTATTTTATAACACGTTATCAGTACGAATCATTCTACTCTCCATGAGTAATTAATAAGTGTCCATGGGTTTTATCTCCATCAAGTAAGTATCTCAATCTATGATCTTGTGGATGATTTATTTCTGTTTTGATTTAGCACAAAGTTAATAATTATTAATTCTGATTATTTAATGACTTTCAACACAAGGTAAATTTTGTAAACGATTTTCTTGCATCCAACTTCGTAATAGTAGAACTGTTTTGTTTACTTGAAATCATAAATTTAGGAAGTTTTACTCATTATCTCTTTAAAATGAGTATAAAATTTTATTTTCACTTTATATGTTTTCGTTTTATGTGCATAATAATATTTTTCATGATATATAATTATTATTGTAATGATATTTTTTTATGGATATATTATTATTTGATGTTATTTAATTTTAATTAATTAAATACAAATCTTAAAGAATTTGTAATTTAAATTCCTGTAGAATTAAATAAATTAATACAGTTCTTGAAAGGCTAGTATTATCTATAGTTCTTAATAGATAAGGAATAATAAATTGCTGATGAGAAATCATCAAGTAAAGCCCTCTAGTACAACAACATTCCCTAAAATGAATGTTGTCGATTACCAAAAGTCAAAATTAAGGTAAATTTTGTATATCATGAGAACTCTGAAAGAGAAATAGCCCACAAAACAGACATAATTTAGCTTAATATATAAACTCTCTGAAAGAGTAATTGGCTAAGATTTTGTATTTGTTTATATTATTCTTACTACCTTATGGGATTATATTGATAAGTTATTTATCTATTTATCCATTTTATTCTTTATTATAATCTATGACTAAATTCATTAGTATTTTATCCTCAGTATACATAAAAAAAAAAATTACGTTGAACCTGTAGTTCAAGCGCTGAACTTGAAGTTCAATAATCAAACATTGAAAATTTGGTATGGCATGCCATTGTGCATGCTACTTTACTTTAGATTCGAACATCTGCGTTAATAAATATTCTCCCTTACGACTTGTATGTGGATATGAGCCTAATATTTTTTTTTTTTATCTACAAGTTTTTGGTTGTATGCACCAATAGCATCATCTCCATGTTGGGGGTGGGGGGGAGGGTGTCCAAAGAAGATATTCGAAATTTATTTTTATAGGGCACATTTCTCGACATTAGGGGGAGGAAAGCACTTATAGTGCTAAAGAATATTGAGAAATTTATTAGAATGAAGATACTTGAAATAATTTTGATTCATGTACAAGCTAGAATGAACCAGAAATTTAGAAAATAACATAGTTGCAATAAATTGCAACTTAATTGCCAAATATATTTATAGATGCTAAAAGAGTGAAAAAGTTTCATATTATAGCTGCTAATAACCTAGCAAGGATTGCGATTCTAATTGTAAATAAAAAATCAATCAATCTCACTATATAGCAGAAACGTAGATAATAAATTGGAACTAAAGATAAAAATCCACAAAAATGAAAAGCACATCACTAATTAAGAAAATCTCCCAAAGAGAAGCCTTTTGAAGAGGAAGATCTCAGTCAAAAAGCTATAACCAATAATAAGGTGCAGACTGAGATAATGAAACAATAATATCATTCAAATATGGCTCTTAGAGTTGATAATCATATGAATGAAAATTATGAGATCTCAATTAATTTTGTGAATATAGGAGAAAGATTGATAGAAATTCATTTTATTGTCAACAATGAATATGCCTCAATAGTAACTCTTATTGTCTCAAAAGATAATTTGGATCCAGAACTTATGAATATAACTAAATGTCAGTATAGATATGATTGGCCATCATGGAAATAGGTAAATTCAAGCCGAGCTAGACTCGCTTTTTAAATACAAGAAATTCAGACATGTTATGCTGACTACTCAAAATGTGAATGGGTATTTGTCTAAAAGTGTATTGAGAACAATGAGATGCTATAATATAAAGTGAGGCTAGCTAATTAGGGTTTTTTGCAAAGACCTGGTATTGACTATGAGAACCTTATTCTCCTATTATGAATATGATTATGTTCTATTATTTAATTAATATGACAATTAAAGAAAGATTTGAAATACACCTTATGAAAATGATATTTATATGAGAATCTCAAAAGGACTAAAGATACTAGAAATAAATGCACATCAAACATGTGACATGTATTCTATCAAATTGCATAGATCCCTGTATGGATTAAAGCAATATGGACGTATGTCGCATAATCATTTGACTAAATCCTTACTAAAAGAAGGATATATGAATAGTACATTATGTTCATATGTAGTCATAAAAGCCCATATAATGGTTATGTTATTGTAGTATATATAAATGATTTAAATGGGACTCCTAAAGAACTTAAAGAAACATGTATTTATTTGAAAAGTGAGTTCAAGATAAATTTAGGGGAAATAAAATTTTGTGTTGGCCTGCAAATCAATCATCAAAGAGTCCTAATACACTAGCTTACTTATGTGGAAAAGATACTTAAGCAATCTTGTGTGAATAAATCTTTTTCCTTAAGCACACCAGCGGTAGTCCACTCACTAGAAGTGAAGAAACATCCTTTTAGACCTAAAAAAGATAACAAGGAGCTATTTGATTTTGAAGTACCATAGGTAAGTGGTATAAGGGCACTTAAATATCTTGCAAATTATATTAGGCCTGATATTGCATTGGTAATAAAATTCCTAACTAGGTATCTTTATACCTACCAAGAGATATTAAAGTGGTTGTGATATCTTCATGGCACTATTGATTTAGGGTTATATTTTCATATAATTCATATTTGACATTGGTCTATATGTGGATACTGGTTATTTATCTGATCCTTATAATAGTAGATCTTAAAGTGGCTATGTGTTTATTTATGGTAGTATTACAATTTTATAAAGATTTGTAAAGCAAATTATGGTCTTGAAGCACCTCAATAAATAAGTTCCCACTATGTTGTTCGAGAATAATGTAGACTTATGAGGCCTCACCCAAGCACCGGCCCAGTCTGCTAAAGGGAACTAGATGCTTATTCGGGTTTAGACTCACGATGGAACCCTCGGGTTCGGATTTAGTTGATTTTGAAAAATGATTTTGGGAATCGCCACTTTAATTTATTTTTAAATGGGATAATTAAGGAAAAAAACCCAATGGTGACTCCAATTCTTTAATTTTTAATTAATTTGCCTAAGGATAAAATCACTAGCTTTTAAACCAGGTTGAGTTCGGGGACTAGGTTTTTTATTTTAAATAATCTAAATTTGGCTTTTAAGTTTAATTTGACTTGAAAATTGGATTTCATGAATGACATTTATAAGATGATATTAAAGAGAATGCATGAATATGGCATAACATGAGTACATGGTTAAAATAAAACATTCACAAATTAATTTAATAAAAAAAGGAAAAGGAAATTGATTGGAATTTGGATTTGAGGTTTGGATTTAGATTCCAAACGTGCCTACGTACCCCCATCGAACAGGAATCAAAACCCACGTAGGTCATCTCACGATTAAGTGGAGACGTTTAGGGGTTGATCAGATTGATTAATTTGATTTGGGTTTGAGAGGAAAAGGCTGATACCTTGACTTTTGATGGGTGGAGGATTTTACCGGACCGAAATTTCATTTTATCTAGACCAAATGATTGGATGGATTGGAAGATTAATTAATTAATTAAAAGATTAATTAATTAATATAATGAAAGGGATAGATGGATTAATTAATTAAAATGATTAATTAATTAATTTGGATGAAAGATGGATTGAGAAAAATGATTAATTTGATTTTGGAAAAAGGAATTATTTTTAAAAAAAAGAGTGATTAATTAATTAATTAAAAAGATTAATCAATTTAGTGATTAATTAAAAAAAAGTTTTAGTTAATTAAAAAGATTAATTAACTTAGTTAGGGTGAGGTAAATAATTAATTAAAAAGATTAATTAATTAATTAGAGAGTGATTGGAGGGAGAAAAAGAGAGGAATTTGAGGATATCAATCTACTCAAATTCAAGAGGTGTCGAGAAATGAGAAGAAATGGTGAGGTATTTATAGAAAAGTGAGTGAGGGTAGTTTAGGAAGTGGAAAAGTGAAAAGACCAAAAGGGTAGAGCTAGAAAAAAGCTGAAAAATCATATTGGAAGGTATTTTGGGGATTACAGCCGGGCAATCTGGGCGGCGCCACCAGAGGCCTGGGTGGCGCCATGGGGCCTCTGGGAGGCACCGCCGGCCAGTTGGGCGACACACTGCCCAGGCCGGAGCCGGCGCCGCTGGCACCTCAGTAGGTGTGCTGGTTGGATTTTTACTTTTTCACTTAGTAAGGTTTTTGAACTTTCGGATCAGTTTTCGAGAGTTACATAGTTTAAAAAATTAATCGGTCAGTGTCAATAGGTTTGAAATTAATTTTAGAATATTTGAGCAGTTAGTTAGGGAGAAAATCCTGTCAATTTTGAAAAAATACTGTCTGATATAGAAGGTCCGGTCATGGTAGAAAAAGTATTAGCATTTGAAAAATTAAGTATTCTCCTACTAAAGTGATTGCAAGTCCATTTTTAACTCTGAAGGCGCTGCCCCCTTGACCCCTGCCCGCTAACCGGCTAGCGGGACCACTGTGCTGGCTCTGCGTAACGCACTAAACTTAATAGGTATCAAGCTGCGGCCAAATAATGAGATGTAAAATTAAGGGTTCACAACTGCCCCCTCATCAAATTGGCTTTGCACAAAAGGTAATTCTAATGATAGTGAACATTGGAAAAAGGTGCCATATCAGACTCTGGGCTTGTGTGTTCTTGTCAGGTCCTCTAAGATAAATGAGATTTTATCAATGGCTATCTATTCGGCCTTGACGTTGGATGCGAGAATGGTCTTGGTGAATTTCAATTAAGGCTATCTGTTTGGCCCTAATGTTAGAGGATAAAGAAGGTTTGGTGAATTTTAATCAAAGCTATCTGTCCAGCCTTAATGTTGGGGATAAAGACGGTTTGATGAATTCAATAAGGCTATCTGTTTGGCCTTAATGATAAAGGCAAAGAAGATTTGTGTAAATCTCAATTAAGCCTATCTGTCCAGCCTTAATGTTGGAGGTAAATAAGATTTGTGTAAATCTTAATCAACGCTATCTGTCTGGCCTTAATATTAGAAGTAAAGAAGATTTGGGTTCAATCAAGGCTATATGTCTGGTCTTGATATTGGAGAAGATTTGGGTAAATATCAATCAAGGCTATTTGTTTGGCCTTAATGTTGGAGGTAAAGAAGAATTAAGACTATCTGTCCGGCCTTAATGTTGAAGGTAAAGAAGATTTGGGTAAATCTCAATCAAGGCTATCTATCCAGCCTTAATGCTGGAGATAGAGAAGATTTGGGTAAATCTCAATTAAGGCTATCTATTTGGCCTTAATGCTAGAGGTAAAGAAGATTTTGGACAAGATAATTTAGTAAAAAGAGAGCCACGACCTATGGCAAGTAGGCTCATGAGATTCTGAGGAAGAGTCTCGGATTATGGTGAGTCGGCTCAAGATTTTGGTTGTGCCAAAGAAACTTGGGCTTCTGAATGTGAGGGGTTAGGCCTTTTGGAAGGCTCAAAGGAACTTTTCTAGAAGTAAAGGGACTTTAGAAGTCATGCTTCATTTATTAGATTTGGAAAGGTATCATTTAGCTTCAAAGAGACATTGGTCAGCTTTAAAAGGTATCGGTCAACTTTGAGGAAGTACTGGTAAGCTTAAGAAGATGTTAATGAGGCTATTGACTTAGCTTATGCATGACGATGTATGATTATAGATGATTGCATAGGTACTGGTGCACAGTTGATGCATACATATTTCAAAATTATAGACCTTTTATTTGACTTTTATGCCATGCATGATTTATGATGATGCCTGTAATGGATGATTGCATGAATGCATGAGGGTGGAGACATGCATTTGTGGACTGAAAAACTCGATAAAGCTGAGGAATTCAACTTAGGTTGGTATGAGATGGTTGCCATGGTAGTATTACGAGGAGTTCGAGGAGTTGCTTCAGATTTTGGAATCTGATGGCCCATGGTTTATGTTTTAGCACTGCTGAGGAGGAGCTGTGCCTATTCTAGGGAAATAGAGAACATGGCTTGGCTTCAACTCAAAGGCAACTCTGGTGGTGCCAGAGTTCAAAGTCTGGCATTTTCTGAATTTTGTAGGAGTTTTTGACTTGCCTCAAGATGTTGCAAGCCAGATGATGGTTGATGATAGTCAAGTGAATTTGACCACTGTGATTGAAAAGTTCCACGATTCTGGTGACTAGGGAGATATGAGGAGTGCAAAGGCTCAACATGAGGGCCTTGATTTTATGTTTGAGTGTCAGTTACGGGTCTATTGATTAGGGTGATGCCACAGTGGCAAATAGAAAAGAGGTATTTTGTGGTTAGAGCTGTGCTGGTAAAGACACTGATGAGCCTCAATTGCTTTGTTCAAGATTTAGAAAGATTTGTCTTGCCAATTATTCACCAAGTGAGAAAATTTTGTCTTACCCTTTCTATTGGGGTTCTTTGTGGGTGTCTGTTTTAGATTTTGGGTTATCTTGGAAGTGTGGCTGATGGATCATTTTCAGGTAGTTGACCCTACTCTTCAGTCTACACATGCTTTATTGATACTCGATCAGAGATCGAATAGGATGATTGCTTGCAACTTGCCCCGGAGGACACATTTAGCACTACCAATTATAAAGGATTTAATCTCTCATGATCGAGAGCCATGGGTGTAGAGTGGTTTGCCTGTAAGGCTTGGTTTGAATGACTTTTCACTAGGGAATAAGGGTCTTGAGGCAGATGGGACAGACTCAGGATGTGTCCCCAGCTTTTTTTTCTTAAAGTTTGTGCAGATCATAGCTTCCATTGCTAGAGCTATCAAGTGATGACTGGCTGAGGAGTTATCATGCTGTTTATTTTGGATTTCACTTATGACCACAGAGAGGTATGATAAGTGATTAATAAAGGTGGTTTGGCCAATTGAGAAAGAGTACTAGGCTGTCTTGCTAAGAGGAATAGAGGATGAAGCAGCTGAGGAAGGAGAGACTATATGAGGAGCCATTGGTAGCGAGAGGACTACAGCCCAAGTAAATGGAGTGACTTGTTCTTTGAAGGAGACTCGGGGATCTACTAGAAGTACAACACCACAGGTTACAGTAGTGGTTCAAAAAAAGGAGATTGTGATAGACTTTGACTCCGATGAGGACACGAGAGATTTGCATCTCAAGAGGTAAAGGAAGACTAGCTAGACCATAACTTTAGACATGACCTTTTTTTTTCCTTTTTTTTTTTGAAGTAATTACAGGTTGATAAGACTACACGAAACAGGATAAGCTATAGACGACAATGAAAGGGCTATCCTTTATGATATGTTTGTATTTTGCAAGATTTGATCATCACTAAATGAGACATCTTTTATTTTTGCTCTAATTTTTACCTAAGCTGCCCTTTCAGGTTTTCAGCTTAGAGAGCATTCTTTTTTTTTTTTTTTTTGGTTTAGGCAAAAGAATTAAGTGAATGATGCATTAGGCACAAAGAGAATGAGAATGCGATGCAACAAAATATTTTGTATTATGATTTGGACCGCACCCGAGTCGGGTTGCCTACGTATCCTTTACATCACTTTTCCATTGATTATTTCTTTTAGGGACAATCAGATCCACACAGTTCTTATTATATATGCATAAAAAGCAGAAATGAAATGCAGATGTTATCTTCGGATGATGTATCATTTCAGCTGATCCGGATTTCTACGATGGGGGAATTCACTTTCATCCACGTTCATAAAGATGGTGCCTCTATCAGATAGGATCTTCTTGTACTGTCTTCATTTTTCGTAGCTTCTCCTCGACAGGCTTTTTGTAGATCATGATCTTATAAACTGTGATGCTTGAATTATGTCTTCATCTTGTACAAAACAGCTCATGAGCTTTTTCACTACTGCCATGCAAATGCTATGTATGGGATTTTTTATTCTTTTCCTTTGTGCCATAATTAATTAATCCTTTTGCCTTTTTCTTTTTTTTTATTTTTTTTGTATTTTTCATCATTTTTTTTGTTCTTTTTTTTTTATTTTTTTAGTATGTCCCATTTAAAGATGAATCCAAAAAAATTAAAGCAAATCAAAAAGTTTAAAATTTTATTACTGAAAAAAAAGGTCCCATCATGAGTACATTAAAGGATAAGCTAAAAAGACAAAATACATACTTAAAAGGAGAAAGGTTGACAGACTCAAATTTAAAGAAATACTTAACAGAAAGAGACTCAAAAGACTCTGACGCAAATTGTGACTTAGACAAGGACTCAAATGACTCAGACATGGACTTGGAGGACTTGGATAGGTGCACAGTAGGGCGAAATTCTTCTTAAAGTGCCAATTATTAGGTGAAGGTTGAGATGGTCTCGATGATTCAGAAAAGGATTGGTGGTGGTGCTAGACTTTGGGTTTGGAAGTAATGATGTCTCCGCTGTCAATGAGGTCTTAAATTTTATGTTTCAGAGGCTTGCACGCATTAGTTTTGTGCCCTGACCATTGATGATAGTCGCAATGCTCATTAGCATTATAACCCTTGGGCAACGGATTTAGAGGAGGCCGCAGTTCTAAGAGCTTAACCAGATTAGCCTCTAAGGCTTTCTTATAAACAACACTGAGGGGCATGCCCAGTTCAGAGAAAGTTCTCATTGTTTCTAACTTCATTGGCTAGTGACAGGACATAACATGTACCTCTCCCTCTCTTTGGGTGGTGTTGGTGGGGTTCTTGTGATACCTAGAGGATTCATCTTTGATTCGTCCTTATTGAATCAAATCCTCAATCTTGGTGGCGGTGGCAATGAGAGCTTTAAAATTAGGGAGCTACTGTGTTTGTAAATGAGCCTGATATTGAAGGAGGAGATTCTTAACTATGATGTCAATTTGCTCTACTTCAGATGGACGGTTCACCATTTGAGCCGCTTTTGTGCTCCACCTTGTAAGGAATGCGGTGAAGGATTCTCTTGGCCTTTGTTTAGTGGTTTCCAAATCTCGACGGGTGACATCCACCTCGATATTGTAGTGGTATTACTTGACAAATGCATTTCATATATCATCCCAAGTCTTCTTGTGATTTTTGTCAAGATCTAATAACCACTTAATAGCAGCTCTGGTCAAGGTTTGTTGGATTAACTAAGCAAGGAGCTCATCGTCCACATCAAAAGGTCTCATGGCACCCACATACATCTTGAGATGAGTTTTGGGACACATGGTGCCATTAAACTTATCCATGACTGGCATTTTAAATTTTGGTGAAACTCGTGCATTTGGGAAGAGAGCTAAAGAGTCGACATCTATCATGTCCTCATGCTTTTTGACGTTCTTGAGCATTTTTTCCATGACCTCAACTTTCTCCATTAATTTCTTAGCTTAAGAAAAGCTAAAGAAATCTCCACTTTGAAAATGATTCGTAATGGGAGAGGAAGTGGTCGTGTTTAAGTCCATGGTAAGAGAGGTTGGAGTCTCAGGTGCCTTCCCTTTATGGGTGAGATCGATAATAAGAGTAAAAGTAGGAGCATGGTTAGTCCTGGCTTGGGCAGATGCAAGCTCAACAGGAGCAGAAGGGGGAGTGATAGTGGCACTGGTCATTTTCTTGACCTCATTGATGATGGATTGGCATTAGAAGTTGAGGGCATTAGTAAAGGTGGCAGACTAGGCATTGAGAGTATTGGTGAAAATTTCAGCTTGGGTCTAAAGAATGGTCATGAGTGCAACTTGAAAAATTTTCTCTTGTTTCTTAAGGAGGCTGATGAAGAAAGCACTCATGGTGTCTTGATCGAAGTTGAAGGTATTGGCCATTGGTACCTTGAAACAGAAAATAGACAGAAAAAATGGGTAAGAAATTGTGAAGGAAAAATAGCATGAATGTGAAGGTGTGTTGGGAAAAGGATTCCTTCCACATGGTTGGTCACCCGGTTTATATGTTGACAAGGTGAGTGTGTGAGGTGTTTTGGATAACGGACCATCGGTTTGGGTCTTTGAGATGTTTGAGGGTTTACCTTGTTGAGCTTCTTATGTTATGTATGCATGATCATGACATGATGCATATCGAAAAAGGTTTCATGAACATGCAAGAGTATCGATTATTACGGTACATGGAACCTAGGGTCAATGCTAGGTTGACTACATGCATAAGGGTGAAGGGTGGTTTGATTTAAGAATCCTCGTCTCACTAGAGCATCGATATACCTAACCACATGTGAGGCAAAGAGCCTCGCGTGGGTCCAACAGTACTGATTGCTCGTTACACAACCGAAATGATCAGGAATTCATCACGGGGTGGAATGCTTTCACTATCTCCCAACATACTCAAAGAGAGTTGTCAAGCCAATGCTACTTGCCATCCAAAAGTTTTCTTAAAGCAAAGATTTAGGCAAGGAATCTTTATTATGCAAAGTGATACATGAAAGTCAAATTATATTTAATGAGCCAAAAGGAGATTATTTTGGAAAAATTTTCCTTAACCAAATAGTAATCCTCTTATTTTCCTTTTTTAAAAAAAGGTAGCAACTAGTCTCCAGCGGAGTCGCCAGTTGTGAGGTCTCACCCGAGCACCGGCCTAGTCTGCTAAAGAAAATCAGGATGCTCATTCGAGTTTAAACTTACGATTCAACCCTCAAGTTTGGATTTGGTTGATTTTGAAAAATGATTTTGGGAGTCGCCACCTTAATTTATTTTTAAATGGGATAATTAAGGAAAAAAAACCCAATTGTGACTCCAACTCTTTAATTTTTAATTAATTTTTCCAAGGATAAAATCACTAGCCTTTGAACTAGGTTAAGTCCGGAGACTAGATTTTTGGTTTTAAATAATCTAAATTTGGCTCGTAAGTTTAATTTGACTTGAAAATTGGATTTCATAAATGACATTTATAAGATGATATTAAAGAGAATGCATGAATATGGCATAACATGAATGCATGGTTAAAATAAAACATTCACAAATTAATTTTACAAAAAAGAAAAAGAAGATTGATTGGGATTTGAATTTGAGGTTTGGATTTAGAATTCCAAACGTGCCTACGTACCCTATCGAATAGGGATCAAAACCCACATAGTTCATCCCACAATTAAGTGGAGGAGTTCAGGGGTTGATCAGATTGATTGATTGATTTGGGTTTGAGAGGAAAAGGCTGATATCTTGACTTTTAATGGGTGGAAGATTTTACCGGACTGAAATTCCATTTTATCGGGACCGGGTGATTGGATGGATTGGAAGATTAATTAATTAATTAAAAAGATTAATTAATTAATATGATGAAAGGGATAGATGGATTAATTAATTAAAAGGATTAATTAATTAATTTGGATGAAAGGTGGATTGAGAAAAATGATTAATTTGATTTTGAAAAAATGAATGATTTTTGAAAAAAGAGTGGTTAATTAATTAATTAAAAAGATTAATTAATTAATTAATTTAGTGATTAATTAAAAAAGAATTTTAGTTAATTAAAAAGATTAATTACCTTGGTTAGGATGAGGTAATTAATTAATTAAAAAGATTAATTAATTAATTAGAGAGTGATTGGAGGGAGAAGAAGAGAAGAATTTGAGTATAATAATCTACTCAAATTCAAAAAGTATCAAGAAATGAGAAGAAATGGTGAGGTATTTATAGGAAAGTGAGTGAGGGTAGTTTAGGAAGTAGAAAAGTGAAAAGATCAAAAGGGTAGAGCTATAAAAAAGTTAAAAAATCATATTGAGGGGTATTTTGGGGACTTTCAGGCGGGCAATCTGGGCGGTGCCACCGGAGGCCTGGGCAGTGCCATGGGGCCTCTGGGAGGCTCCGCCGACCAGTTGGCCGGTGCGCTGCCTGCAGGGGCAACCACGTCGCTGGTGCCTTGGTAGGCGTGCTGGCCGGATTTTTACTTTTTCACTTGGTAAGGTTTTTGAACTTCCAGATCAATTTTCAGGAGTTACAGAGCTTAGAAATTTAATCGGTTAGTGTCAATAAGTTCGAAATTAATTTTAGAATATTTGAGCAGTCAGTTAGGGAGAAAATTCGGTCAGCTTTGAAAAAATATTGTCTGATATAAAAGGTCCAGTCAGGGTAAAAAAAGTACTAGTATTTGAAAAATTAATTATTCTTCTACTAAAGTGACTGCAAGTCCATTTTTAGATCCGGGGGCGCTACCCCCAGCACCCCCACAAGGAGTGTTGCCCTCTTGACCCCTGCCTGCTAACCAGCTAGCGGGACCGCCGTGCTGGTTCTGCGTAACGCTCTAAATTTAGCAGTTGTCAAGCTGCGACCGAATAATGAGGTATAAAATTAAGGGTTCACAAGACTATATTGCACATATTAAAAGTGGATATATCAAAGGTAAACTGAACTAAGCATATTTAACCCAAATTCTTTTCTATGCGTGAGTTTCATAAGAGATTTCCACTAAATTCGCTCAAGTAATAATAAAGTAGACTTATTTATTTATTGATTAACATGCAACGTTTTAAAATGTTGTCCTTATTAGGAGGAGCGAATTAGAATAAGATTGTACTCTTTTTCCTTAATCAAATTTTTATCCCACAGAGTTTTATTGGTCAAAGATTTTAATGAGACAATATGTGCAATAACAGAATAGCGCATGAATTATACTCTTTTTCTTAGCTATATTTTTTTCCATTAGATTTTTTTAGCAAGGTTTTTAATGAAATATATTCATGGCACAAATAATATCCAAGATTTATTTTAAAAATACTCTCTACAACAACATTTGAGAAATTGGTGAACAAAATTGGCACGCGCTGGCTACGAGATCTTTGTTAGAAATCATATATTCATGAGGGGAGAAATTCTTGTGCTTCCCTTAACCTAGATTTTATCCCATTGAGTTTTCTAGACAAGATTTTTAATGAAATAGTTTTATATGCAAATTCTACAAAAATATACATTTAATATACATTTTAAGGGGAAGTGTTATGATAATATTATATATGCTCAAGAGAGTTAGTATTCTATACTTTATTTACTTTTCTATGTTCTTTTATAACATTCATTTTATATTTTTGTTTTATTTTTGTGACTTTTTTTACAATTTTAGTACTACATTAAAAATATTATTTTTTTTTTGGAACAAAAAAATATCATTTAATTAGAAAAAGGAAAACGCAATAATTTATTCTATACTTTGTTTACTTTTCTCGATTCTTTTATGACATTCATTTTATATTTTCGTTTTATTTTTGTGACTTTTTTTACAATTTTAGTACTCCATTAAAAATATCATTTAATTAGAAAAAGGAAAACGCAATAATTCGCGCCAGATAGGGGTCGAACCTATGACCTTCTGCTTAGGAAACAGACGCTCTATCCACTGAGCTACAGGCGCTATTTAGATGTTACTGCTATACAAATTTTAGATATTTCTAAGCTCTTTGTTCAACTCATAGAAACCCAATCCACCCATTAAACAAGTGTAATAAGACCTATCACTACTGCCTCAATTTTTTGATAAAATGAAAATGAGGATTATCAAATTATCTAGGCAAATTCACATTCAACATCAACTACATGTTAACTTATCAGTATGAATTTGATTTGTAATGTTTGTTTATAATTATTATAATTATCAGTTTAATACTTAGCATTTTATATTTGTATATGATTGTATATAATCTCTTCATAATTGGTAAAAAAAAAAAAATTACTGACTATCTAGAATAACATCTTATAATTCAAAATTTTGACGTCAACTATTGCTTACAATAATATATCAAATTTACAAATAAATATAAATTTTGATATAGCTAATTGATGTACAAAATTTGTTTAGGGGGCCTAATGTAATATAAACCTACAAGAGAAAAAGAAATGAGTTAAAGAGTCAAGTTTGAGTAGAAATCAATTCAAGGTGTATTTGAAATTATTGTTAGGAGTCAAAAAAGTATTTTTAAATTTTTTTTATTTAATTAATTAATTTTTGTTATACTTTTTATTATTTTTTATAAACTGTTTTTTCAAACTTATTTATGAAAAACCAACAATTTACTTACTTTTATTTAAAAGCAGTTTTAAATAAAATATAAAAATTTTTGTTAAAAAACGCTTTTAGAAAATTCAATCCCAAATAGACACTAAATCTAAATGGCTTGAAGAAAGTTATCTGAAATAATGAAGAGAAAAAATAGACAAAGTAGTAGAGAGAAATTTTAGTGAGAGGGAGAATATAAAATGTAGGAAAAAATGAATATGAAAAAACTATCTTTAGTAGGTGAGATGTGGACAACACACATGGGTTTTTCCCATGGAAACGCTAATTATCTGAAAAAAAGCGGGTGGCCTCTGGTCTTGGTGGGCTTAGACTAAGGCCCATTTGTTACTGGACCTAAATCTGGTTCGCATCTCTATCGTCAGATATTCATATAATATAAGCAATTGCTTTTTCTATTTCTCAATGTAAAGTTTCCCGTTAAGATGTAATTGTTGTTTTACATTTTTATTTCAAAAAAAAAAAAAAATCTAAAAAGACCTAAGAGAGTTTGTTCTTTCTTTTGCTTTTTTTCTTAATTTTACTGATGTTAATGCACTTGCTCAGTGATTTCCTTTATAAAAAACATTTAAGACCCCATTTGAAATTGATTTTGATAAAAAAAAAAAACTGTTTTTAAGCAGAAAAATTAATACTTTTCTTTTATAAGTAGATTCAAAAAAATAGTTTATAAAAATAATAAAAATCAAACAATTAAATAAAAAAATTCTAAAAACACTTTAATTCATAACAGCAACTCCAAACACACTTTAAGACTCATATCTTCTCAATACCAAAACCATAAGAATGAAAATCTAACGCATAAAAATTTATGTTTTCAAAAAAATTACATTTCACTAAGGGAAAAGGAAAATTTGCAGGTATTGATGGATAGTAAACTAGATACTGATAAAAATTAGAATTAATTTGAACCTAAAATTGATCTTATGTTTCATTAAAATTAGCATGCAGTATTCTATGTTTGTTATTAAGAATAAAAGAATGTTCTGCTCTATCATTCCTATATAGAGAAGAAAAAGAAGACATGTACAACCTTTGCTCAGTATGCTAAACACCAGATTGGCAGTAACTACAAAAATACTCCTACTCCACAACCTACAGAAAGACAAAACTGCAAGCACCGTGGTTGCAACATTTTCACAACTTGAAACTTAAGATAATGCCCATAAACATCACCAAAATCCAGAAGACACAAGCAGAGCAGGCATCCATGTATCACTTTTCAACTGCACACTGCATTATAGTTTCACCACTTAAGTTGTGCACTCAAGCAGCTGCTGCTTGGGCAGGGCCATCTGACCTGAAACTACGACCACGCCCACGACCTCTTCCCCTGCCACTACCACGCGCTGCAAAACCTGTAAGCCACCAGAACAGAATTTCACAAAAACTAGCAGTACTGAGGAGCAGAAGATGCTAAAAATGCACATGGGAACTTATATAAAGATTATGAACAAAAAATTATCATTTCAAACACTCATGCCTGCACTGCCGAATACCAATGTTAACAACCAAATCGATGTGATCTGATGTAAAATTAACTCAAAATGTTTGTACTAAGATTATGGATGATTTTGAACAAAGCAACATATAATCTGAAGCATTTTCAAAGCAGACATTTCAACTGAATTGGACCAACATCATTAACTTTTTCTTATTTAGAAAATGAGGCGTCAATATCAGAGAGCATTCACAAAGAACCTGACAATGTCAGAAAACATTCAGATACAAACTTCTTTCTCTGCATAATTTTTATTGAATTCAATCATTAATTAAGAACTCTTATTACTCTAAACTACAAGCCATCACAACGAAGTGGAACTGTGCTAAAAGAAATGGGAATGCTAGACTTTCACATGCTCATATTATTCTTTAGTTCATAACTCCCAGAGACTAGAAAATGTTCCATTAGTGACACCAACAAAAACACAAAATGCTTATCTAGAAAATTCAAAATGGAATTCAAATCACTGATAGTAACTGACCACGACCAGGGGCAGGCAGAGCCTCAAATTCACCATAGTCATAATATCCACTTGATTGACCACCGAAACCTCGCCCTCGACCACGTCCTCGGCCTCGGAAAAAACGACCTCTTCCACGACCTCGACCTCTGCCACCATAACCACGCCCACTGTCCCAACCATCACCATTATACTCTCCTGCTCCATTGTAATTCCCTACAAATACAAAATCAAATAAGACCAATTACAAACAATGGGAAAATTAAGACAGGTGTCATATAAAACAGGACTGAATATAGCATCACTAGAGATACATGTGTTCCAGACAATCGGGAGTCTGGTTTTCTTATCCAAAGAAAACATAGAATTACATAACCATGACTTAAAACAATTAAACTAAATGCAAAAACAAGGAAACCAAACATAATATGATATCAACAGAAAAACCAAAATTAACTAGGATAATTAACTAAAACTACCAATGAGGTCAGCTACCTCGCAAGGCAGATGCTAAAGTAAAATAGAAAAGGCAGTATATAGCTGTAAAAATTTTTCTTAAAAGTGAAAAAAGTCCAATTAGATCTTTCACCCATGCCAAACATAAAGTAACATCAATAAATAAATAATCTGTTGGAGCAGTAAGCTCTACCTCTGCCCCTTCCTCTTCCCCAATTACCACGTCCCCTCCCTCGCATCCTTGGTGAGCCTTCTGAAATGGAAGAAAGAAATGCATACAAATCAATTCTCTTTTTAATAGCAGCAAAGAGCTTCATAAATACATAGTATAGATCGTCACTGCACCTCCGTCATCCTCAAATTCATGTAATGGCTTTACTTGATCAACAGGAAGAGGAGGTTGATATCTGCATTGCAAGATATGAGAAAAGAAATTAGAAATAGCCTCAGTAAATATCAAGTAGAGTTTGAAGAACAGCTCAAATAAAAATAACAATAATAGCCCATAAGTCTAATGAAACTTCAGCATCCAGATAAAGAAAATTTCAAATTCATGAGTAAAAGGAGAGGACTAAAAATAGGAAACAGTAAAAATTTATGTTTATACATAATAATACAATATACAATTATATGCAGCCCCTTGTACGCTTTCAGTTAAATTTATTCAATACGAGTTGAAAGAGACTGGTAAAAGTACACAAAGCATTTGCTAATCCAGATTACTGTGTGTGAATAAAAAGGCACATCTTCCTCGAGCACACTTCAATCGCTACTTTACATGCACGAAATATCCCCAAGAAGTTGTGCAAACTGCCCAAATTCCATTCAACAGAACAGAGAACCATATAATCCCAGACTATAAGGCAAATCAACTTCTATACAGATTTTACAGCTGCTAAAACAATAAGAAAAGCTAATCAAAACAGATCACATGTACAGATGATATTTAAAAAAAAAAAAAAATCTACATGCATCAGTTGTTTACGAGTGCAAACTTTAGTTATAATCAGGAAATTCAGACAGCTTTGATTAAATGCAAAAAATGAAAAATATTACCAATCATTCATTGAATGTAACCATACAACAAACTAATCACGCAACTGAAAGAGGAGCAGCTTTGCCTATAACCTGATTTATAATCATCACTGTCTTTGCACCATATACCCTCAATGAAAAAAAAAAAAAAAAACCAACATAGTTACACTGCTAACAGAGAGTCACAGGCATTCACTAGTAATCCAAAATTACCCTAAGGAGGATGTATCCAGCTCCTTCGTTGAAAAAGTGATTGTGATCATTGAAACGTGTCGAGTAGTCTCCAAACTGAAAGAAAACAAAAAACCAATTACTGTACCATTTATAAATTAAAAAATGGCATTTGCATTATGCCAGATAGGATAAAACTCAGAAGTTACATACGGAAGAAGGCCTTCTTCTAATGGCTCCCACATGTCAGTTATATCGGTTGATCCAATTGCAGTGTTCTGATGCAAACCAACAATCCTCCTCTAAAAGGGGAAAGGAAAAAGACTAGTGAGAGATAGCAAGAGAGAGAGAGAAATGGAGATAGAGTATTTCATCCAACCTTAATTAACTCTGCTATCATCACTGTCTTATTTATAGCTCTGCCCATAGCTTTAAGAACAATTTCATTGGACCCTTTCTCCTGCAAGGGAGCAAACAACCACACCCAAAGAAAAAAAAGGAATAAGGTAAACAGAGTTCAGAGTGGCTGGAAAAAGTTACCTTAACGTCAAAATTGAAACAAGTAACATCTATGTATCATAATAAGAGGTCCAACTCAACCGGATAATTCCAATATGTAAAACTTGCAACAAATCAAAGACCATTTCAAATTGCATTCTACTCTAGATTCCATTACAAAACAAATATTCTATCTACTATTTTTTGTCTTTTCATAACAGAAAACCACTACATATGCAGTTCATAAAACCCAATTCTGTCATGATGAAGTCCAGCAAACAAAGATATAAAAAAAAAAAGAACTTGATTCCTGCCAAAGATGGATATAGATAAAACAATTATTATTATTCTATTTGAGAATCTAATAGTTCAACAAAGCTTTAAATCTTCATCAACATTATAACTTAATTTGTTGAAATCACAGCAAAAATGGCCAGAAATAAACCCAAATGAGAGAGGAGATTACCAGGAGGAGAGTGGTGGCATAGGTAATATAATTTCTCATCCTGCCTTGAGTGGTAATGCGAATCTCGTTCTCATTTATTGGCGTATCCGCCTTAGGCTTCTCGACCCTCTGGTACCTATCCATCTACTCATACATAACAAAAACTCAATTCGCATTCCATAACGCATTAGCAGAATACACTCTCAAAAACAAAAATTCTTGAGTCAGATATTATAACAAACACTTTGGAAACAGAAAAAGGTACCATTAAATTACCGCAATTTCATGAAAAGGAAATGGCAAAATAGCAAAATCAAAGAAATTAGACAGGGTTTTGGGGATACGTTAACCATACCTTGCGAGTAGGCTTGAGTGTGAATCAAACAGTTAAAGGGCTGAGCAAAACCACTCTCCCTCTGCCTGTGCCTCACTGTCTCGATGAAGAGTGCAGCTTTGTCTTGGGGATATATATCTGAAACTAATTAAGCCTCTGAAAGAAAGCCACTGGTGCTGAAGTTTTATACAATAGCCATGGAAAAAGCAGAAAGCTGAAGAAAGTGTTTGGCAGTAAGCAAAGCAAAGTACAGAAGGAAATTTTTTAGATTTGTTGGTTGGAGAAGAAAAAGGATAACCAAGGGCAGTTCAGAGAGAGTAGGGCTTTTCTCATCTCCGGTCTTCTAGGCGATGAGACCGCCTACAAACACTACTTCCTCATTAAAAGCCCATAAGCCTTAGCCCACCACTGTGTGTTTCGTTTTGTGGCCTCATTCCGATGTCATGAACTTTTACAAGAAAATTACAGTGCGTATCTTTTTTTTTTTTTTGTTTTTTTTTTTTTTTTTTTTTTTTAATTTTATATTTTCATGCTCCGGTTTTTTTTTTTAAACATTTTTGCTAAAATTTTTAGAATTTTTTTATTTTTTTATTTTTTTTATTTTTTTTATTTTTTTATTTTTTATGTTTCTAACTTTTTTCGTTGAATTGAATTGATATTTTGTTGTTTAGTGTGTGTACTAAAAGTTTAGACTGCTGAAAAGGACATCACTTATTAACTCTTCTCTCTATATATGTTTATCTATTTTGTTTTATTAAAAGAAGGAAAAAAAATTTAATAGGGACCACACAAAGACAGTTTGAATCTTAAGTGGTACAAATCATCATAAAATATCCACCACAACTCGCCCTTCTTTCCCAAAGACAGCTGAACCTTCCTTCTAGAGGCTCTAACTTACAAGTCGCCTAGTGAACCCCCATCCATCATTGCGAACAATTGGCACGTAGACACTTTTCCATCACCACGACCTCCACTCCCGAGATTGTAGGAAACACATTCTCTACTCCCCTATGACTTAACTGGCCCAAATTTCAGGTATTTATTTCCCAAGTCTCCAGCTATAAATACCCTCAGACAAGAGGGGCAAGGTACGTTTTTCATATATACAACATATATATTCTCTCTCTCCATCAGATCACATATTAACTTAAGCATTAGAGTGTTCGTCTAGGTAAATCACTTGAACTTTCATTTGCTTACTTTACATGTTCAACCGGTTCAACCACTACCTAGTAGAGATCCAGAATTTATTCAACTCACATCATTTGGTGAGGTGAGTATGGAGCACCTACCTTCACACTTCTAGTCACACCTCCCAAACTTTCCTTATGAATCATCCAGATCCAACCAACGACAGCCTGGACCTTGGGCTAAATCTTTTTCCTATGCACCCTAAAGTCTAAGATAACCCACATAATCCAGTTCCATTGGCCATCGCAAACCTTAATGCTCTTCATCCCCGGGCCCACCCCCCGCCCCCCCCCCCCCCCAATATACAAAATCCTACCTTAACTCAAACACTAATCATGGCTTTCACAGAATTCACATCCTAACTAAAAGAGCTCAAGCAACTCTTAACCCACCAAACGCCTACCCTAGCACCACTACAACTAACCCCTTTAATAGGGTAAAAGGCTTTGAACAAAAGAAAACAGATAGTTACCCTTGATGATAACAACCAAGCACCCATAACCCAAAACTTAGAAAGTCTACTACAAGACAATCAGGGAGAGCAATGGTCAGATGGGGAACCTGACAACAATGAAAGCCCTGCCCGTTTAGAGAGAAAAGTTTGGGAAGTCATATCAAAAATCGAAATTAAAGTTAATGAGATGGAATTCGCCTTGAGGACAGACTCCCCCCTTTCTGATAGCATGGTAATGTCCACTTACCCTTCTAAGTTCCGAATCCCATCCAATTTATAATCTTATGATGGTTCCACTTGCCCAAAAAGCCATATCCACAAATACCAAACCCTAATCAATGCCTAAACATACCAAGATTTAGTACTGTGCAAACTCTTTCCCACTACCCTAAAATGCTTGGCTCAAGATTGGTACCAAACATTACCACCAAAATCCATCACATCGTTCTCCCAATTGTCAAACCTTTTTCAGGCAAGGTTCATCACTTCCATAACTCCCATGAAAATTTCTACTGACCTCCTAACTATTGTCCAAAGGGGGGTGAAAGTTTGCGAAAATGCTTCAACAAGGAGGTGATCCAAATTGAGGAATTAAATAGGAATATCGCCTACACGGCTATATTGAATGGTACCTCCAATTCAAACTTAAGGAAAGAGTTGCTCTGCAACCCTCCATAATCCATCTCTACTTTGATGCCTGTGGCATAGACCCACATTCACATTGATGATGGAATGAGAGATTTCTCCTAGCAACAACGGGTAAAGAAGGGGAGCTCAGCAAAGACTCACAGAGATCACTAAGGCTACTGGAGGAATAACTATGATGGTCACAATGGTAGAAAGGCATACAGATCGGACACAAGGGCTCGACATTTTACCCCATTGGTAGTCGCCAGGAGCCATGTGCTGATGTGGATAAAAGAATCTGGTGAGAAGGTTCAGTGGCCTAGGAAAATGAGCAATACCTCTGTTGGATAATGAGATAACAATAGGTATTACCAATTTTATAGGGACAAGGGCCATGACACAGATGAATGCTGGCATCTGAAAGAGGAAATTAAAAAGTTATTTCAGAAAGGAGTATCAGGGATCAGACGATTCCTGCATCAAAAAGCAGATAGAGGTCTAAGGGATGATACTTCAAACAGAACTACACCTTTGGAGCCCAAACAAAAAAATCAAAAGAGAGATCGTGTGGGCGAAATCCATATGATATTTGGAGGAAGTTTGGGTGGGGATAACTCTACCAGCAAAAAAAGGGCCATATCTAATGTGTATTTAGTCAATACAACTGTCCCTGTCGAAAAGATAATTAGCTTGGTGACTTTTTCAGAAGAGGATAGGGGATTGGTCATCATGCCACATAACGATGCCTTAGGAATATTAGGGCATCTGAACAATTATCTAGTTCGGCGAATGTTGGTAGACGAAGGCAGTGCAATCAACATGATCACCCTAACGGTGTTCAAAATGATGGGGTTAACTAAAAAAAGCCTTAAACCAGTATCCACACCCTTGGTGGGACTAGGTGGCAAAGTAGTACCGGTAGAAGGATTGGTGATGTTGGAAGATGAATTGGGTGATGGTGAACTCTCTAAGGAGTTCAGAGTTGAGTTCATAGTAGCAGACCTACCCTTTGTATACAACGTCATCATTAGATGCCCGATCCTATATATAACTGGCGCAGCTACAAGCATCAGATACTTGATGATGAAGATACCAACTCCCAAAGGAGTAGTGGTGATCAGGGGGTGTCAAGAGATAGCAAGAAGAGCCTACTATATAACATTAAAGGGTGTATTTCCTGCCATGCAGGTGAAGACAGCAAACAGTTAGGTCAAAAAAAAGAAAGCAGAACCATAGGGATAGGTGGTGAACACTGAGATTAAGCAAGGGAAGATGATCCAGATAGAGGCCTCATTAGAGAGCGAGGTTCGACAAAAGTTAATAGAGGTGTTAAAAAGAAATCAAGTGTCCTTTGCTTAGGATACTAGAGACCTAGTGGGTGTAAGCAATGGAGTCATCACCTATCGTCTTAACATTGAACCCTTTGTTAAACTAGTCATTCAAAAGAAAAGGAAACATACACCCGAGAAACAGATCACTAGAGCAGGGGAGGTACAGAAGTTGTTGGATGTAGGAGTCATAAGAGAGGTATATTACCCTTAATGGTTAGCTAATGTGGTGTTGGTAAAAAAGCCCAATGGTTCATTTAGAATGTGTATTGATTTTACATATCTGAACTGTGCTTGCCCTAAAGATAATTACCCCCTGCCGAGCATTAACCAGCTGGTAGATTCTATTGTTGAACATGAGATCTACTCATTCCTGGATGCTAAAACTAGTTACCACCAGATCTGGATGCACAAGGCAAATGAAGAAAAGACATCATTTATAACAAACCAGGGAATATTCTATTATAGAATGATGCTGTTTGGGTTAAAGAACGCCGGTGCCACCTACCGGAGGCTGGTAAATCAGATGTTCAAATAGCAAAATTGGGAAAACTATGGAGGTATATGTAGATGACATGATTATCAAGAGTAAGAAAACTGGTGAACATCCCAAAGATATAGAGGCAATCTTAGAGATCATGCAAACTTACAATTTGAAGTTGAACCCTGATAAATGTGTTTTTGGTGTCCCAGCGGGAAAGTTCCTGAGTTACATGGTATCTCAAAGAGGTATTGAAGCAAACCCGGACAAGACTAAGGTGATCCTAAACATGAACCCTCCTGCTACTATGAAAGAGGTGCAAAAGTTAAATGGCTGACTTACTGCTCTTGGACGATTCATCTCCTGCTCTGCCAAAAAATGTTAGCCATTTTTCAGAACATTGAAAAATTTGAAGAAGTTTGAATGGACTACCAAATGCTAGCAATCATTTAAAGAGCTCAAGACATTCTTGACATCTCTTTTACTCCTCAGTTACCCAATGCCAGGAGAAGATCTATACATATACCTGGCCACAACGGTCGAAACCATAGCGGCTATTCTGATAAGAGAGAAAGATGACAAGCAACGACCAATTTATTATGTAAGCAGAGTCTTTCAGGATGCTAAACTTCGGTATCCAACTTTAGAAAAACATGCTCTAGCATTGTTCATGGCAACATCGAAGTTGAGGCGCTATTATGAAACCCATCAAGTAATTGTCCGAACTGATCTTTCATTAAGAAAAATTTTGCAGAATCCGAAAGCATCGGGATGGATATCTAAATGGGCAATACGGATAGGAAGTCTTGGCATAAAATATGAACTGAGGGTGCCATGAAAAGGCAGATCCTTGCTGATTTTATAGCAAAACTCACACGTTCTGACAGAGAATCTAATGAGCTGACGCTACTATGGCAGATGTATGTTGATGGGGCAGTAAGTTCAAAGAGATCAGGAGTAGGGATGGTACTGAAAGGCCCTCACAAATTCGTCATTGAATATGCTATAAAGTTGGAGTTTCCAATCTCTAACAATGCCGCAGAGTATGAAGCCTTGTTAACAGGCCTCTTCATAGCTCGAAAAATTAAGATGGACCACCTTGTGATTCATAGTGACTCTTAACTAGTGGTTAACCAGATAACTAATAACTATAGAGCAAATGAGTCCTTGCTAAAAAGATACATGGAGATCGCCCAGCTAGCTTTAAAAGAAGGAAATCAATTAGAAAGCATTTGGGAGTTAAAGCAGGTTTCAAGAGAGCAAAACACCAAGGTAGATGAGATAGCCAAATCTGCAGCTGCAAGAAGAACAAACTTTGCCAAGAATGTTTCCTTATCAGTGCAAAGATTGCCTACTACTGAAGTTCTACCATTATTTATAGTGGAGTGGCAGCGTACATGGATCGAACCTATAGTCCGATACCTATCTATAGGATGTTTGCCAGATGATGAAAAAGAGGCTAGGTAGGTGGTAAGGAAGTCTAGGCAGTATAGTTGGCACGAAGGTAACCTCCTTAGGCAATCCAAAACCCACCCCTGGTTGAGATGCATCTCTATAGAAGAAGGGAACTATGTCTTAAGGGAGATCCATAAAGGTATTTGTGGGGCTTATAAAGCCAGCTCTAGCTTAATAAGAAAGGTTCTGTTGCAAGGCTATTTTTGGCCTACCATCAAAAAAGATACAGTAGAGTTGGTGAACCATTGCAAGCAATGCCAAGAGCAATCATCGATTCCTAAATAGCCTTCTACTAAACTTTCTCCATAGGATGAGCCTGGCCCTTTCAACAATGGGGCATAGACATTTTGGGGCTCTTCCCTCAAACAGTTCGCCAGTTGAAATTCTTAGTAGTCGCCATAGACCACTTCACTAAATGGATAGAAGCAGAACCATTAGCGAGGATCACCCAATAGAATATCACTAACTTTTTCTTTACGAATGTCATTTGCAGGTTCGACATTCCAGAGGTTCTAATCTCAGATAATGGAAAACAGTTCGACTTTGCCCTATTCAGGTCCTTTTGCAAAGATCTACACATTAATCTAAAATTCACCTCAGTCGCCCATCCCTAATCTAATAGGCAGACCGAGGTGGTGAACCACATCATTTTACAAGGACTTAAGAAAAGATTGGAAGATAATAAAGGCAGATGAGCGGATGAGCTTTACAATGTATTGTGGAGCTACTAAACTACACCTAGGGAATCGACTAGGGAAACACTATTCTCCCTTACCTATGGT
This sequence comes from Reutealis trisperma, assembly GCA_947687605.1. NCBI lineage: Eukaryota > Viridiplantae > Streptophyta > Magnoliopsida > Malpighiales > Euphorbiaceae > Reutealis > Reutealis trisperma. Next base: position 36,925 of record CANTUT010000943.1, read on the forward strand.
TTAGAAGCTGTTATATGGATGGAAATTAGCCTTCCCAGTTACAGAACTGAGCATTCCTAAGAGGTCGATCAGAATGAGGAATTTTGGATTAACCTAGATCTCTTGGAGGAGAAATGAGACCTAGCTTCCTAAAGGATTGCAGCATACAAACAACAAGTAGCTCGATATCATAATCATCAAGTGAAAAAGCAGAGTTTTCAAAAAGGTGATCTAGTGTTATGAAAAACAGAGATAGTCAAAGGAAACGCTGGAGTTAGCAAATTGTAGGCCAATTGGGAAGGTCCTTACAAGATTGCCAAGGTCATTGGTTTAGAAGCTTACAAGCTACAAGATCGCCAAGGAAGAATTCTCCCTCGATCTTAGAATTCAGACAACCTCAGGTTCTATTATCAATGATATTTATATACCAACTATCTTTTTGGAATTTTTCGCATGTTTTCTTTTTATTTTTGTACTCAAGTTAGATGATATGAAATATATGAAGTTCGCCAATAATTCATTTGTTTAGAAGCCATGAACAGATAATTATTCTCCCCACGAATAAAAGGGACAGGTGACTATATGATTCGTCCAAGACCCCCTTTGAAAAGTAAATCGCCAATTCCCAATATAAAGATTGCCCTTGGTGCAATTGTTTAATTGAACGATCTATTTGTTCATATAAAATACGTCATTTCTTATTTATAAATAAAGGGATAGGTGATTATATTGTTCGCCCAGGACCCATTACTAAGCAAATCGCCTATTCGCCATATAAAGGTCCCTATTGATGCAATTGGCTAATTAAAAGTAAAAAAAAAGGGACAAAGTTCAATAAACGATAAATGTTTTATTGATTATTATGTTCGGTTACATCAATGCCATAATCGGCTACAGAAAGAGGAGGTATGACTTCTTTAGTCCTAACAGGAGAAGGACCCTGATCACTAGAAGCCTCGGGCTGTTTGGAGATTGCATTCCCTTCATCTTCCTCATCAGGATAAATCTGTTCAATAAAATCAAAATTGAGCTTAGGATATTTCTTTTGCACCTCACTCAGCACCTTATCTTGATAATCGATAAGTTTGCTAGCGACTTGTTCTGTATCTCTAGCCCAATCCTCCTTCTCCTTCCAAAGCTCCTCCCTAAGTTGGTTATTATTCTCCCTTAGGCTTCAGATCTCCTCTTTTCTCTCCTGTAGCTCCCTCGTACTGCAGATAGTTCACCTCGAAGCTCTGTTTCTATAATAACTAGCCAGCTGCTCGACGAACTTCTTTTCTAACTCTTATTTATGGTGGACTTAGCTTGCCTTCATATCTTCTTTCTACATTCTCATTCATTGGCAAAGCTTGTAGATGCACCGAGCAGTCTACATCTATAGTTGAAGACTATATACTTAAAAAAAAAGTGGGGGACGGAAGTCCAAAGAGAAAAGATGATCTACGTTGACCATACACCATTCCTGCTAACTGGGCATTAGATAGCCCAGTCACGAGATCGTTATTGGCAGGAAGCAGCATCGCCTTCATCACATCAATGGTGACGTCTAGATTGCGTACTAAAGCCCTGACACCATGCTTTTGCTCCACTTCATACAATGTAGGCTCATTCGTAGCCAATCGGGCCCTCTTCATAGCTGGCTCAGATGAGCCCTGTGAGGCATCCCTTTTGGCCAAATCGCTAACACCGGCTACCTTATGTATATATTGAGGCTCGGATACAATAATGTCCTAAACCTCTGAAGCTTGAGGAGCTTTTTCTTTGGCTGATTGAGGACTAGTCGATCCCCCAGTTGATTTCTTCGCTTGTAACTCCTTGGCCTTCCTCTCCTTCTCATGCTTCTCCTTCATAAGCTAGGCTATAGACTTCATGGCTGCAATAAGTAACAAATATACTAAGGGTATAATTGGGGCAAAATCTAGAACCCTAATAAACATAGTGATTAGTTGGACAGTATACCTGAGGTAGGCTCGGTGAGGTCAAAGCTCCCCTCAGGAAGCCTCACCATTATTCGCCTCGTGAGGTTGGCAGTGAAATATTCCTCAAGGAGTTGGGAACCTAAGATTGGTCCCAACCCTTCCAGAAACTTAACCATTTCTGCTTCCTGGGTAGATAGGATGGTAGTTGGCAAGCAGGAATAATGGTAGGATTGTCCACCCATGAGTTTAGAAGATTGCCCCAGCCATCTTTATGGTGAAAAATAAAGAACTTTATCTTCTAGTTCTTTAGAGAAGATGGTAAAGTGAAGATCCTTCTCTCATTTTGGAAACTAAAGTGGTCAAACCCTTTCCTCACCATCAAGGGGTATAGCTTTCTCACCACTATACCACTTAAGGTGTAGCTCTGCCTCTCTACCAAAATCCTAAGTCCCACCAGCACTTTCTAGGAGTTAGGATGCAGTTGACACATTGGCAGTTGATACTCCCTCAGTATGGCAAAATACAGAGCATACAGGGGGAACCTTAGGCCCGACTTAAGGTCCTCCTAGTAGACAATCCTATCCTGGTCCCCTAAGGATTGGTTAGCGCAGGTCCTAAGCTTAGGAAGCCTAAGGGTATACTGGGTAGGAATTTTAAACTTGATCCTAATAGCCTCTAGCTGTATCACTGCCAAAGCGCAAGTAAACCCTTCTACCCCCCTTCTAAGTTCTGTCTCCTTACCCTTCTTTAAGGGATCAGACACTTTAGATTTTTTATATTTGGGTTCGCCAGCAGGCGCCTTTTTGGCTACCTGTTTACCATTTCGGCAATCTACCCTTACCTTATCAGATTGGGTGGAGGAAGCCTCAATTCATAAAGGAGGAACGGACTCATACACGTATACCCTATTTGGAGAAGGGGTACGGGATCAATCTGACACACTAGTACCCTCACAAGCTGAAGGCACAGACATATTTTGGGAATCCTCAACATCATTTATGGTAGAAGAAAAGTGTTCAAACAAAAATCACAGAAGGTAAAAGAAGAAAGAAAAGGAAACTTACTGTGATTGAACGAAAAAGATGAAAGATATCATTGGAGGTTGGAACAAAAACAGTAGAGGACATTAACAATTCAAAAATTCTTGAAAGTACTAGGCAATAAAGGAGTGCAAAAATAAGACCCAGGTAATTGTTGGATCCCATTTATAGAAACAATGAGAGCAATCGAAAAGTGTTTGGATCCTTCTATGCTCAACAAGTGGTGTCTCGGTATAAAGGACTCTACAACTGCCATCATTTCAAAATTTAAAAAGCTACACTTCCCGCCAAAACTGTGCATCTGAATAGTCCATCGAGTTGTAAACTCGGCACTAGTGGGGTTGACATGTGATATAGATCATCCTAAAATACCCACCCAAGGCGAGCTGTGGCTCGCCCTTCTTTCCCAAAAATGGTTGAACCTTCCTTCTAGAGGCTCTAACTTACAAGTCACCTGGCAAACCCTGATCCATCATGGCAAACAATCAGCACGTAGACACTTCTCCACCACCACAACCTCCACTCCTGAGATTGTAAGAAACACGTTCTCCACTCCCCTATGACTTAACTGGCCTGAATTTCAGGGACTTGTTTCCCAAGTCTCTCATTATAAATATCCTTAGACAAGAGGGGCAAGATACATTTTTTAGATATACAACTTATATATTCTCTCTCTCCATCAGATCACATACTAACTTAAGCATTAAATTGTTTGCCTAGGTAAATCGCCTGGACTTTCATTTCCTTACTTTACAAGTTCAACTGGTTCGGCCACCACTCAGTAGAGGTTCAGAATTTACTCAGCTCATATCATTAAGAAATGAAAGAAGGACAAAGGTACAGCCATAAAGATGTAAACCTCACTTCTACCTCTACATTTCTTGAACCACAATTCATGTGCTTAGATTTTTAATACTTCTATTAGTATATTTTTTTAGGGGTTAAAATTATATATAATTATTATTTCTTTCTCAATATTAATTTCTAACAATATTGATCAAATTCCAATACAAGGGTATTTGAAATTTGAATATGATCAATAATTAGTATTTTGCCATTTTTTTGTCATAGTACCAGAAAAATTATTAAACATTAAAGACAAACTTTAATAATATCTAAAAGAGTAAGCTTACTAAAGAGTTTTAATTTAGAATATAGTAGTATATATTGAAATCTTTTTTAAATCTATGAAATCTTAAGTTAATTTGAGCTTTAATTCAAGTCAAATAAAAAAAAAGAACAAAAAAGGAGTAATACTACAAATGAGTTTTTAATTTTTTAGAAGATTATGAGGTTAATAATTGGAGTTAGTTTAAAAAATATTAAAAAACTTTAAAAAACTATAATTTTATGAATACACATCTACTAAAGAGATAAATTTATTAAAAAACAAAAGACATAAGTGGATTCATAAATATATTTGTGCATTTTTTTTTCATTGCACCATAGTAGATAATCGCCTTCCTTTTTATAGCTTTAGATTATTAGTCTCATTGCTTTGTTTTAAGAATTAGTTACAATTAGTGCCCAAGTACTTTTACTTCACCATCTAACTCATTGCCAAGTTTTCCTTTTAAGAAGTAGTCAAAATTAATTCCCGAGTATTGCTATTTTCATGATGGTTAGGTGTTTGATTTTAAATAATATTATAATTCTTTTTTTATTGATCATAGGTTGATAACAAGTTGATTGTTAGTTGATAACAGATTAATTGCAAGTTGATTACAGATTGATTGTTGATTTTTGCGTATTTTAGGATTAGTATTGAAAGAATATTGTTTTGTTTTTGTTGATCAAAGATTTACTTGTGCTTGATTATAGGTTGATTGTTAGGTTTTGTGTATTTTAGCGTTGGTATTTCTAAAATACTATAATTTTAAAGAGATTATAAAATAGTTTGAGAATTAGGTTGTTTTTTAGTTGATCAGAGGTTCATTTTGTGGTTGATTAGGTTGATTGTTGGTTGTTTATAAGTTGATTTTTGATAATTTGTTGTTGATTAAAAGTTGATTGTTGATTTTTGCGTATTTTAGCACTAGTATTACAATTCAATATAGTTTATGTTTTTTTAGCCTATGTCCATTGTGATGTTTAAATACTTGTTTTATATCCATATCTATATAAAAGAAGGAAAAAAATAAGATATCAAATTAGAATATGCATAAGTGAGTAAGAATTATATTATCATATACTTCACATATACCCAGAATATACATGTCATATACTTTTTACTGTGTATTATTAAAAATATTTCCTTTTTTTAAATTAAAATACAATATTAATGTCACTTACAAATTATATACTAAATGTATACTCAAAATCAACATACACTATGTTTTCAACCCAATGTCCATTGTGATATAAAAATACAAGTATGTTGTCTATTTTGTAGAATATCATAAGAAGAAAAATGTATTTTAAAATATGAATAGGCAAAATGAATTAAATTTCAACTCAATATATAATTGAAATATACTTGAGTTATAATAGGTATTGTGACTTTTCAAAATTTTTTTATTTTTTTCATAATATATGATATTTTATTTCTAATATAAGGTTGATGTGTTATTGTTATATACATATAATTTTATATACATATCTATAATTGTTAATGTTTAAGAAATTTCAAACATATATATCAAATAAACACAATAAAACTCTAAATAATAAAATTTTTCAAAACATATATTTATGATAAACCTATATATCCATATAATCTACTCTTTACTAGATTTTGGTACAAAATATCCTTATTAACCCCTTTCTGTGCCAAAATATCTATTTTGCTCCTTTCGACCGAATTTTTAACCCCTTTCTAGCCTTATCTTTTTTGTCTTTTCACTTTTTCAATTCCTAAACTACTCTTACTCTCACTTTTCTCTTCATCTCTTGAATTAGAGTTGATAGCTCTCCTCTAATTCCTCGCTTCTTCTCTGTCCAATCACTCTCTAATTAATTAATTAATTAATTACCTCACTCTAACCAAGTTAATTAATTTTTTTATTAACTAAAACTCTTTTTTAAAATTAAAATTAATCACTTAATTAATTAATCACCTTTTTTTTAAAAATCAAATTAATCCTTTTTTTTAATCCACTCTTCATCCAAATTAATTAATTAATCATTTTAATTAATTAATCCATTCACTCATTTCATTACATTAATTAGTTAATTAATCATTTTAATTAATTAATTAATCTCTCAATCAATCTAATTACTTAGTGTTGATAAAGCAGAATTTCGGTCCGATAAAACTCTCCGTCCAGCAAAAGCAAAGGTATCAATCTTTTCCTCTCACCCATAAATCCAAATCAAATCAATCAATCCAATCAACCCCTATGCCCCTCCACTTAATTGTGGAATAAATTACATGGGTTTTGATCTCATTCAATGGGGTATATAGGCACGTTTGGAATATAAATCTAAACCTCAAAACCAAATCCCAACCAATCACCTTTCTCCTTTTATTTTCCAATTAATTAGTGTATCTAATTGATTTAACTATTTTGGAGTCAATGAGTGATTCTGTGGTTCTCCTGGAATCCATAAGGGTAAGAGGAAACACTCTTCTTGGTTTGTGGACATTTATTTCTTGAATTTTCTCGTGCACTTCATAACCATGCCATGCCCATGCATTTGTGAACCCTCATTTCAGCACCTTCAAAATTGATATTAAACTTTCTAGAATTGACTGGAGTATTCTTGGCACAACCTAATGCCTTTTATACCATGACCGGACCTTCTGTATCAGACAATATTTTTTCGAAACTGACCAAAGCCTATCTCAAACTGACTGTTAAAATATTCTAAAATTAATTTCGATCCTAACAACACTGACAGTTAATTTTTTCGAGCTCTATAGCTCTTAGAAACTAATATAGAAGTCTCAAAAATTGACCCGAAAATCTTTGAAAAATGAGCCGAAAGGGAAAACCTCGAGAAGCATGCCATGCCATGTGGCATACTGCACGGGAGGCGTGCAGCGCTGCAAGGCCTTTTTGAGGCACGCAACCAAAAGCCTAGTGCGGCGCCATGTCAGGCCGTGGGTATTTTGCCTCCAGTGGGCCTAACGCGTGTAAAATGACTTTTTTATCCATTTTTGTCCAGTTTTCAGCCATTTTTTGACCCTACCCCATGGTCTTTTCACATTTTCATTACCTAAACTACCCTCAACCCCATTTGCCTATAAATAGGCTTCCCATTTCTTCATTTACAAACACTAAGGTTGATATTGATAGCTATCTATCAACCTTCTTTCTTCTTCTCCCTCCATCTACTCTCCAATTAATTAATTAATTAATCATTTTAATTAATTAATTTTCTCACCCAAGCCTAGTTAATTAATCCTTTTAATTAACTAAAAAAAATCTTTTTTTTACTTATAAGCTAATTAATTAATTAATTACTTTTTTAATTAAATTAAAAATCTCTTTTTCAAGCTTATCCCCTATTTTAATTAATTAATTAATCATTTTAGTTAATTAATTACTCTTTTTTAAAAAAATCTCTTTTGCAACTCAACCACTATTTTAATTAATTAATTAATCATTTTAATTAATTAATTTACCCATCCATCATTTTCTTTGATTATTAATCAACTCATTTTGTCTAGTCTGATAAAACAGAATTTCGTTCCGGCAAACACTTTTTCCATCTCATCCATCAAAATCCAAGGTATTTTAATCAAACTCATTCTCCAAACCAAAAAATCATTTTTTTAAACCCCTCCACTTAATCGTGGAACGAACTACGTGGGTTTTGATCCCTATTCAAATGGGGTACATAGGCATATTTAGAATTTAAGTCCAAATCTCAAATTCAATTTTCTTTTAAATTAAGCTTATTTTCCTTATTTTTCTTAAATCAATAATCTTTTTACAATATTTGTAAGGGAATTTGTGGTCTTCCTAGAATCCCATAAGGGCTAAAGAAGGCATTCCATTTTTCTATCAATGTGATTATCTTAATTAAGAGTGATTATCTGGTTCCCCCAAATCTCTAAAGATTGGAGGGAATACTCTCCTTTATTTGTGAATGTTTATTGTTTCATTAATATTCATGCATCCATCTTATGCCATATTCATACATTTTATTTGCAATTATTAATGTCATTCATGAAATCAATTTTTAAGTCAAATTAAATTTAAGAGCCAAATTTAGATTATTTAAAACCAAAAACCTAGTCCCCGAACTCAATCTGGTTCGAAGACTAGTGATTTTTATCCTTGAGCAAATTAATTAAAAAATTAATGAATTGGAGTCAATTTGGGTTTTTTCCTTAATATTTTTCCAACTAAATAAAATTAAGGTGGCAACTCCTAAAAATCATTTTCAAAATCAACCAATCCGAACTCAAGGGTTCCACCGTGAGTCTAACTCGAATGAGCATCCCGATTCCCTCTAGCAGACCGGGCCGGTGCTCGGACCTCATAGCATTTTAATTTATAATCGCAATTCATGAAACTAATTTTTAAGTTGAATTAAACTTAAGAGCCAAATTTAGATTATTTAACTAAAAACCTAGTCTCCGATCTCAATCTAATCCCTGATTGGTGATTTTATCCTTAGGTAAATTAATTGAAAATTATTGAATTGGAGTCAATTGAATTTTTTCTTAATTTACCCATTTAAAAATAAATTAGGATGGCGACTCTTAAAATCATTTTTCAAAATCAAAAGTCAATTTTCCGAGCGATAGCCACTCTAATCATGAGCACTAAAGTTCGTTCCATAACCTCCTTAAAAATGGCTCAACCTTTCCTCAATGCAAATTTCCCCCCAAGCAAGGGAGGAGTATTCGGGCAAGGTCTCAGAGTTGGTGACTCCATTAGGGACTGGTTATCGCTTTTTTTAAAATAAAAAGTAAAGTAAGAGGATTACTATTTGGTTAAGAAAAAAATTTTCCAAAACAATCTCCATTTGGCTCATTAAGTGTAATTTAACTTTTATGCATCATTTTGCATAATAAAGGCTTTTTGCCTTACCTTGGCTTTAGGAAAACTTTTGGATGGTGAGTAGCATTGGCTTGACAACTCTCTTTAAGTATATTAGGAGATAACAAAAGCATTTCACATTGCAATGAATCCCTCATCATTTCAGTGGTGTAATAAGCAATCAGTACCATTGGACCCATGCGAGACTCCTTGCCTCACATGTGGCTAGGTATATTGATACTCTAGTGAGACAGTGACCTTTAATCAAACCACCCTTCACCCTTGTGCATGTAGTCGCCCTAGCATTGACCCTAGATTATATGTACCATAATAATGGAGACATTTGTGCTTATGCCTATGAAACCTTTTTTGGCATGCATCATGACATTGTCATACATACATGAGAAACTTGACAAATCTAAACACCTTAAAGACCTAAACTAGTGGTCTGTCATCCAAAACACAGTAACTTGACACACCTACCCTATCAACCTTTAAACCTGATGATCAACCATATGGAAGTAATCCTTTTTCTGACATACCTTCACATTCATTCCCTTTTTTTCCTTTCATAATTTTGTATTCTTACCCATTTTTTATATATTTTTTTCTGTTTTTAAGGTACCAATAGCCAACACATCTAGCCCTTTTGACCAAGATATGATGAGCAACTTTTTCACTAACCTTTTTAAGAAATAAAAGGAAACCTTCCAAACTGCACTCACCACTGCCTTTAAGACCTAAGTCGACACTTTCATCAATGCTCTTAACGCCCAGTCTACCACTTTTACCAATGTCCTCAACTTACAATGCCAGTCGATCATCAATGACGTCAAGAAAATGACTAATGCCATTGTCACTCCCCTTCTTGCCAGTGTTGAGCCTGCATCTGCCTAAGCCAAGACTAGCCATACTCTTACTTTTACTCCTCCTATCACCTATCCCACCAATAATGGAAAAGCACCTAAAACTCCAACGTCTCTTGTTGTGGACTTGAATGTAACCACTCCCTCTCCCACTGCGAATCTTTTTCAAAGTAGAGATTTCTCTAGCTTTCTCGAAGCTAAGAAATTGATGGAGAAAATTGAGACCATGGAGAGAATAATCAAGAACATCAAAAAGCATAAGGACATTATAGATGTCAACTCTTTAGCTTTCTTTCCAAATGCACAGGTTCCTCTAAAATTTAAGATGCCGATCATGGATAAGTTTAATAACACCACATGTCCTAAAACTCACTTTAAGATGTATGTGGACACCATGAGACCCTTTAGTATGGATAATGAGTTTCTTGCTCAGGTATTCTAATAGTCCTAAACTGGAACTGCTATTGAATGGTTGCTAGATCTATACCAAAATCAAAAGAAAACTTTGGATAACATATGCAATGGATTTTTCAAGCAATACCACTATAACATTAAGGGGGATGTCACTTACGGAGATCTAAAATCACTGAACAAGGTCAAAGAGAATCCTTCATCGCTTTCCTTATAAGGAGGAGATGTTTGCCAAAGAGGCATGAGATGGGCCTTGACTAGTTTTAGTCCTTCTTAATCGACTTGAGGATGATAGGCATGAGATGTGGTGGCACACCTGGTGAGCCGCTGACTCACTGGTTCAACTTAGTTTTGCACTATTTTGGCTGGTTTTGGTCCGTTTCCAATCCAATTTGAGCCCGGTTTGATTTTATGGATTCGTAACTAAAAAATAGTCGATTGAAGGTGAAAGATTCAGGCAATTTATTTTTCAATGGGGCACTGCCCTCTTGACTCCTACCCACTAACCAGTTAGCAGGACTGGGCCATATGCATAGCGCACTAATCTTAACAAGTGTCAAGCTGCGATCAAATCCCAAGGGTGCAATTTTGAGGGTTCAAAGTTAGTTAATCATTTTAATTAATTAATTAATTAATTAATCTCTTAATCAATCCAATCACTCGGTCCTAATAAAATGAAATTTACGGTATGGTAAAACTCTCCGTCTAGCAAAAGCAAAAGTATCAGCCTTTCCCTCTCACCCACAAAGCCAAATCAAATCAATCAATCTAATCAACCACTAAACCCCTCCACTTAATCGTGGAATGAACTACATGGGTTTTGATCCCTATTCAATAGGGTACATAAGCATATTTGGAATCTAAATCCGAACATTAAATCCAAATCCCAATCAATCACCTTTCCCCTTTTATTTTCTAATTAATTAGTGTATTTTATTGATTTAAATATTTTGGAGTCAAAGAGTGATTCTATGATTCCCCCAGAATCCACAAGGACTAGAGGGAACACTCTTCTTGGCTTATGGAAGTTTATTTCTTGAATTTCGTCATGCACTTTATAACCATGCTATGTTCATGCATTTCAATTTATAATCGCAATTCATGAAATCAATTTTTAAGTTAAATTAAACTTAAAAGCCAAATTTAGATTATTTAATAAAAAACCTAGTCCCCGAGCTCTACTCAGTTCGAGACTAGTGATTTTATCATTAGGTAAATTAATTGAAAATTAGTGAATAAGAGTCAATTGGATTTTTTCTTAATTTTTCCATTTCAAAATAAATTAGGGTGCCGACTCTCAAAATCAATTTTCAAAATCAAAAGACAATTTTTTGAGTAATAGCCGCTCTAATTGTGAGCATTAAAGTTCGTTCCATAACTTCTTTAAAAATTACTCGGCCTTTCTTTAAGGCAAATTTCCCTCGAGTGAGGGAGAGGCGTTCGGGCAAGATCTCACACAGTCCTGATATTCTACAATCTTCTACCTACGAATATACTCATGCATTATGACACAAAGACAACCATATCACATAAATCATACAAGGATGGAAACTAGTCGATAGGAACTGCTACGAACCTCAATATAGGGAGCTAACCCCTCTCCCTTGGTTCTCTTGTATTCTAAATATACAACCATAGTGAGACCAGCTTAAACTAAGTTGATTTTCTCTTATCCATAACACATACAAGCACAGTGAGACAAGCTCAAACCAGGTCGACATCATTATCATAATCATGTTATATTCATACTATAATCCATATCATATCCCTATGTGGTCCTATGTCATCCTAATCCCATCCAAGCATTCACATATCATCGATATCACAATTCTTCATGCACATTCACAGTAAAAAGTTGGATGCCTTTATGTCTTTATAATGCATAGGTATATATATATATATATATATATATATATATATATATATATATATATATATATAGCTCTCCTTGAACATCAGTCGATCACTCGAACTAGGAAGACATGTGGAACAAGTAGACCAAATAATAAAGAAGTATGCTAGAAGACTGACGATTCTAACCTTAACTCTTAAGACTGAACCTATTGACTTTAAAGATTCTGCTGAAATTTCGGCAGAACCTCCTCTATAACTAAAAAATTTCCCACTGACATAAATGGGACAACACTTCTATAACATCAAATTTATGACAACCAATACCACAACTGCCCCTCTAGGCCACCATACTCAGACACATCAATCAGCTTCAATCACCATTCCCATATATACATATTCATGAAATATCATAATATCATCATAATATCATTATTTCCTAACAAATCATCTTTCACTTTATTTCGTTCTATTATATCAATTCTTAATTTATTTCTAATATTAAAGTCAAGTTAAAAGTATTTTAAATTCTTAATAATATAAGTTTATAATAAATATTTCATTTAATATTTAATTTAAAGTAGCTTAGAAAAATATATAAATTTATAAAATTAATTTAATTTCTTTAAAATTCCTTGACCGACTCATTATATATAAAATAAAGTAATAATCCCATAAAGCAAATTCATTACTTAAGTTCATTAATATATGAAATTTCATTAACAACTAATTAACCTTAATCTTCTATCATTTAATAAATTTATATTCACTTATACATAAGCCCAGTTATAGAAACTCATAATCAATCACAATTAAATTTGTAAACTAAATTTACATATTAATTTTGAAAAGTCAATATTTAAGAATAAAAATTAATTTCTTTCATGTTATACCTATATAGTAAGCATAAATTAATTCGGTTGTAAAGTAACATAAACTCAATTAATTAACTTATAAAATTTTATTTCAATCCCAATTAACAAGTAATTAATCTCAATTATATCTATAAAATAATTTTCATAAATTTTACGTTTATAATTTAATTTCATAATATATAGTTTCATAACATAAGACAATAGTTGGTAATTATTTATATAACTAAATAAACATTTCATTTTATAAAAATTAGAAAGTAATTCACAAGATTAATTCATAAAGCAAATCTATAATCTAATTCCATATTTTAATAACTTAAATTCTTTAGTTAATTATATCCTATAATCCTCACAAAACAACGTACAGTTTATATAACTAAATTCATGGAAATTCAAAATATCATTATGAATTCATCATTTTCAAAGCACTTAAATTATCAAATTAAATCAGTAGGAAAGCATTCAAAACTCATCGGAGATAAATCCTCAGAAATTAACTTTGAAATTGAGACGTACAGATGAAATACAGTTCGTTGGGATTCTTGAATTCACCGATGGCGCGTGGGCCACACTCACTGGTTATTGGCCAGTGACATGCTGCCGTCGGTGATAGCTGCTGGAGGTGCCATTGATACCATCAAAAGCGTCCCTCTGCCATAAATCCAATAGTGGTGTCGGTGTGTTCCAATTCGTCACCATTTTGCCAGAAAATGGCTAAAAAATTTTAGTCCCCTAATTTATATCTCCACTTCTGGTGAGTTTCAGAGGATTAGATAGGTACTGATCAAAAGCTCTTAAGATAAAGATTCGAATGGCATCGACCTCGCTTAATTTGGCCACCAGAATTGGTAGGAAATTGCTCCAGAAGCTTCAATCGCTGGAAGTCTTCTCTCTACGAGTATGCTACCATCTATTGTCACTCCACCTATAGTCGCCGGACAGTGGGCTTTCAGATGGTGGTGGTTGTGTAAGCCACCGCAGACTGGAAGCCCTCCAATCGAGCTTCAATTCCGACTGCCCCTCTCTCTCTCTCCTTCTCTTTCTTCTGTTCTAATACCCTGTTTCTTCTAAAGATCTTATTGGCTCATTTCTAAAATGGACTAGTCAGATCTACTAAATCTTCTTTTTTTTTTTTATAAATAATAATAATAATAATAATAATAATAATAATAATAATAATAATAATAATTTAACTTTAATTACATAGTTAAATAAAATCAATATTTTCTTAAATTTTGTAGTATAATTCTTTAATAAATAATTTATAGATAATCAAAACATAAATCGTTATTTTCTTTAAATATTTTTATTTTATATCTATTTATATCCAAAATATTAAAATTACTATTTACTTAAAATTAAAATTTGAGAATATTAATATCATACATATAATTATTTTGATTATCTATTTTTCAAAAAATATTTTCTTTACCTTAATTACATATATTTATAAATTTTTAAATATAAAACTTTGTTAAATACCTAAAATTACATTTAATGAACTTACCTATAATAGAATTAATTCCTTAATATTTAAATTATAATAATTGAGCCATTAATTTTTATAAAAAAAATTTTATCTCATGAGATATCAATATGTATAATTTATCATCATCTTTAAATATAAAACTTTAATTAAATAACATAAAATTACAATTAATTGGATTTACTTAACATTTGAAATATTTCTTTAATAAATAGTTTATCTATGATTTCATAAAATGTATTTATCTTTAGAAAATCAATATACATAAGTTTTCATTACTTAATATAATTAAACAATTTATCAATAAATAATAAATTTAATATCTTATAAAATAAGAATTTTTAAAATAATAAATTCGGGTTATCAAACATATACCACCATATTTTTGAAATAAAAAATTTTCAAATTACAGTTTTTTTTTTAAATTCTATTGAAAAAGTATCTTTGAAAAAAAATTTGACTGTAAAAACGATATTTTTTAGGTTATTTATGCAAAAATCCCTTTTTTAAGGAAAAATACAAAAATAATAAAAAAAAGACAAAATATATTTTATATGGTAACCACATAATCCTTGTAAAAATACTCTTCCTGCAAAAAATGTTGTATTTATATGGTTTATAGATGTTGTAGACCAAATATAAACCCAAAAACTCTTTCAAAACCAATAACAAATCTCCTCCAAAAACCACAAAAAAGAAGTTGATCACTCCCACATTAGTTTTAAATAGTGTGATAATATTAATGATAATATTTAAGTAATATGATATGATTGGATATCTATCACTATCTTTATAAATAGTTTTTTTTATATAGGAATAGTTTTCTTATATAGGACTCTATCTTTGATCATATCTCTGTAACCTTTTACATCTATAAATAGGTGCTATAGTTAATGAAATAATACACAAAAATTTATTCTCTACTCTATTCTCTATAATTGTTCTTTATTTTATAGCACGTTATCAGCACGAATCGTTTTACAATATTATTCATAATTTTGGATAGCATGAAGTTTGCTATAATCCAGCTAAGACGAAAAATTTAAAGAAACAAGATTAAAGATTTATAGTAAACAATTTTTGTCTGATTAATTACTATTATTATTAATATTTATGTATCAAATACATTTTTTTAAGAAAATTTTTTTTGAAGAGATTGTACCAAATTGTACACAAATAGCAAATTTTCTTTTTTGAAGAAAATACCAAATCAGTTTTTTTTCTTTCTTATAATCATTTACCTCAAATATTTTTTTTTTTTTAGATTTATAAGATTTGATATACTATTTTATGATTAATTAATTAAACTCTAGTTTCTGAAGAACTAGTACTATATTTTAAATTTTAACTTCTGAAGAACTAACATTGTATTTTAAATTCTAGTTCATAAAGAACTAGTATTATTTATAGTTCATGAAAAACTAATTAAATAAATAACTAAGTTATGAATTCCTGAAAAACTAATAATAATTACAGTTCATGAAAAACTAGTATTCTCTACAGTTCTTAAAAAACTGGTATTTTTTATAGTTCCTGAACAACTACTATTCTATATAGTTCCTGAAAAATAACCAAAATAAATAAATATAAATTTCTAAAGAATTTGTATCTTATATTCCTGAAGAACTAAGTATCCTAAATTATTGAGAAACTAGTATCTTAATTTGTTAAATGACTGATACCCTAGATTTCTGAAAAACTAAATAAATTGTTTATATATCTTTGGAAGACTAATTTAATTATAATTTTATTTATAACATTTTGAAAATCTATTTTGAGCTACTCGGGTTCCAGCGATGACTTCAAATGGACCATTGCTAGACTTATTAGTCTTTATATATGATTTTGGTGATATTATGTTAACTAATTAGTCCTTATGCTTTGTTCATGCCGTATTATCATGGTAATATACTTTATTGATGCAAAATTGAGAGTAGTAAACTAATGTGGCCTATTGCCCATTAATTTTGATTTTGTTGAATATGAAATTAAGCTTAATAAGATCTGGATTAATTGGTATCACTCCTTCGGATATCGAAAATCTAACATTGCTAAAGATTTTTCATTTGTCTGAGAACTGTTTGACAGGTTTAGTACCCTAATTAATCTTTGTAAAGTGAACTTCTTGTTTGCTATATTTTATCTTCATTTAATAATATTCAATGGGTTACAAATTACAGCAGATATTTGAAATATTTAATTGATTAATCTATTATATATATACTCCTGATGATTTTATTTTAATAAATGAACAGTATTATATATATGACATATAAATAGAAAATTTGT
>CANTUT010000944.1:7500-117500 GCA_947687605.1 Reutealis trisperma
AGTAATCAAAGGAATTACTAAGTTGAAAATCCATAAAGACAGCTTAGCCAAAACATGGAATCAACTTGAAGCAACAATTCAAGATAGAGCCCTGTTTCATTCAAATTGGATTCACTATCTAGTCTGTTAGTCCTATCTCATTTAAAGATAGTCATTCTGTTAGTTTTACCTTTCACAGAGTCATACCCCTTTAAGTGTTTGTCAAAATCATCACTTCTGTATAGAGTTTTAGCCTCCTATGGCTCATTTTATCATTACCACATCATGTCTAATATTGAATCAATTGAAGTCTAGTCTCACCTTCCAGTCTATGTGTCTAACTTGTTGAATCAACTCACGAAGTGGCATCCCACTTATCTCCTCCAAAAAACCTTTACCTCTAACTACTTGATCAAGGCCTACTATCTTTTCAAGTGATCAACCATACCCTCTTTCCAAATATTATGCATCCCGGCCTTATTATTATCCAATTTTTTGGCAAAATCTCAATAGTTAGGCTTATCAGCAGAACCAAGGCCCATCATAATTAAAGCCCAAGTTTCTTGGCTAAACTGCCTCCTTTGGGAATACTTGTAGATTCCTTTAAGTTCAAGGTCTCTTTATCAAGTTGGCTCAACAAATGAATCCACTACCCCAAATACTGTATTTGGTCGATCGTCTTTTCTCAAATCTTGCAACCTTAATTTTCAAGTGACAATTCTTGACCTGATTGGAACCTAACATAACTTGACATAATATCTCAAGACCAACCTATCTTTCTAAGGACCTATCTGACCTATGCTCCTAATGACTAATCCTTAGCTAAAACCTTTCCTTATAAGGGCTAATCCTCAATAGTAACTTTCTATGGGCAAACTGAGTCGAGCCACCCATGCTGATATTCCTACACCCCTCATCTTTTAGAGACATAACTTTCCCAATTTTTCTAACATCAAGGCCGAATAGATAGCTTTGATCCCAATCCTCCTAACACCAAAGCCAAACATATAGCTTTTAATCCTAATAGATAGCTTTAATCTCAATCCTCCCAAGCATTAAAGCTAAATAAGTAGCTTTAATCCTAATCCCCCTAAGCACCAAAATTGAATAGATAGCATTGATCCCATTCCTTGTAAGCACCAAAGCTAAACATATAGCTTTAATCCTAATCCTTACAAGCACTAAAGCTGAACATATAACTTTGATCTCAATCCTCCCAAACACTAAAGTTGAACGGATGGCTTTGATCTAAATTTTTCCAACATCAAAGCCGAACAGATAGCTTTGATCCCAGTCCTCCCAACATTAAAGCTAAATAGATAGCTTTGATCCTAATCCTCCCAACATCAAAGTTGAACATATCATTTTGATCCCAATCCTCTAAAGCATCAAAGCTGAACAGGTAGCTTTGATCTCAATCCTCCAAAACATCAAGGCTGAACGTATAACTTTGATCCTAATCCTCCCAACACTAAAGCCGAACAGATAGCTTTGGTTCAATCTTCTCAAGCATCAAAGTCAAACAGATAGCTTTAATCCTAATCCTCCAAAGCATCAAAATCGAATAGATAGCTTTGATCCTAACCCTCCTAAATATCAAAGCCAAATAGATAACTTTAATCACAATCTCCCCAATAGTAGGGCCAAATAGGTGGCCTTGCTAAACTAGTTTAAATTCCCAAATCTCTCCTTTCTAGGTAGACCAAATCTCCAAATCTTAAAGTCCAGGCCAGAAAAATAGCTTTGATTAAAATTCACCAAACTATCTTTACCTCTAACATTAAGGCCAAACAAATAGCTTTGGTTGAAATTTGCCAAAACCATTTTTACATCTAACATTTAGGCCAGACAAATAGCCTTAATTGAAATTTACCAAACTGTCTTTACCTCCAACATTCAGGATAGACAGATAACGTTGATTGAAATTCACCAAAACCATCTTTACCTCTAACATTTATGTTGGAAAAATGGCCTTAATTGAAATTCACCAAGACTATTCTCACATCCAATGTCAAGGTCTAATCGATAGCCATTGATAAAATCTCATGTATCCTAGGGGCCCTCTCCCAAAAGGTTCATATTCTTATACCATGTTTATCCTTCACAAGGTTCAATTTGCACAAAGTATGAATGCCCTTATACATGACAAACACAAGCAGATATCATAAGATAGAATCTAACATGGCAGAAGCCCAGAGTCTAACATGGTATAGCTTAAAATCTGACATGCCATAAGAGCACATAAGCCAAAAGTCTGACGTGGCATGAGCATAAGCCTAGAGTCCAATATGATATCTCTTCCTAGGGTTCATTGTTATTAGAATCACCTTTTGCTCAAAGCCAATTCTAATGAGAAGGTAGTTGTGAACCCTCAAGTTTACACCCTTAGGATTTAGCCGCAGCTTGACACCTACTAAGATTAGTACACTACACAGAGTTAGTACGGTAGTCCCAGTAGCCAGTTTGCGGGGTAGGGGTCAAGGGGGTAGAGCCCTTTGCAGGGTGCAGAACAGTGCCTCGTTGAAAAATAAATTTCCTCAAACTTTTATTTTAGATGACCAGCACTTGATTACAAACCCATAGAATCAAATTGGGCCCAAATATGATAAAAAAGAATGAGAACAAGCTGAAAAAGAGGTGCGGCAACTTGCAGCTGGCTATGGCAGCCACAGCAACTTGTAGTTGGCTGTGGCAGCCACAGCAACTTGCATGTTGCAGCTTATTTTTCCTAATTTCACATTGAAAATTCACTATTTTAAGCCTTAGACTCCCCTTATAAATAACTTGTACCTCTTAATAGCTTCTACACATAATTACATACCTTTATACTCTCTCTAAAGCTTTCTAAACCCTATTCCTAAGCCTCCCAATTATCAAAACCCTCTTTCTAAACCTCCTAATCTCTAAAACCCCATTCTAAAACTTTTTCTATCACATGTTGCATAACATTCAAAGAAATGAAAATAAAAATTTATAAATTCTACAAAGTATCTTAATTGAATTCTTTCTCTACCTATAATAAATTAAAATATAAAACTTATTTTTTAAATATTTTTATTGAGACCAATTTGTAAAGGTACCTAAAAATTTTTATACAAAAAAAATATATATTTTTAAAAATTTCTCTTAATTGATAATGATTAACTTTAGGAGTAACTTTAATGCCTTAATCATAAAGGATTATGTATAGTGAAATAGAATAAAAGGAAAGAAACTAGATATATAATTAACTGAAGAAATTAGAAACATCATAAAATATGATGCAGTTAATCATAAAAGGAACTTCCTTAATCTAAACAATTTTATACAGAACTAAAGGAGAAAATCGAGTTAATGAATTTGCAACTTTATTTGCTACCCTGTAAATGCCTTATTTTCAACCATTGGTGCTCATTGAGGAAGGGAATAGCCTTTTCTTTTATGAGAAAAATTCATAAGTTTCAGTTGTAAGGATCTAGGAAGGTAAGAATTAAACTGGAAAGCAAAGGACATGAAAATTTCAAATTTTTAAACATTAGCCCTTCAATGAGGCGAGTAAACCCAGGCATACACCTCATGGGGCACAGTCCATAGTTTGCACCCCATATGGGGCTGGTCTTAATATTTGTTGAAATTTTCCTCCTATAAGGTGCATGTCTAGTTGTGAACCTTTAATTTTGCACCTTTATGATCTAGCTGCAGCTTGATACTAGCTATAAGTAGTGTGCTACGCAGAGCTAGTACAGTGGTAAACAGACTTTTTGGAATCCAAAATTGCCAAAATTGACAAATTAGGAAATGAAGCCCTGGGATCTGAAACTTATCCCTTTGACCTTTGAATCACCCTTAGATCATTTGAGATTGAATAATGATCATAACACATCTAGAATCATAAAAAATAGATGAGAAACAGGCCAAAATGGGTCAAATAGGTTGAAGCCAGTTGTGCCGCCACTCCATCTGTTTTTTCTTGTTTTGCCCTCAGTTTTTTCTTATAAATAGGGTTCACTCCCAGTCATTTGGAAAAGGAAAGTGGACAGATGGTTTCATATGCAAAAATCTCCACTTTTTGTATAAGATTCATCTTGTGAGATCCTGATCCAAGGTGGAGCTTAGATTTGGTATAAGACTTGCCTTATACATACAAAAAAAGTGCGAAACCAAGGTATAATTCCTTCTTTTGAGATTTCTTAAATCAGATATAAAATTCTCTCTTTTATATCTCCGTTTAGGTCTAAAATTGAAAAGATCTAATCTTGTTGATTTTAAATCTAAATTAAATTAACAAATTAAATTAACTTTTTTCAAAACTCCTCTTTCGTAAGAAGGAAGAACTGCTTGGGGTTTGATTTTCATTCAAAGGGAAATGCAGGCATGCCAATCTTTTAGGCATCAACTCCAAACTATTTTATAAAATAAATTTTCCCTTTCTTTCATTTTTTTATGAAATTATTTCTATTTTGTTTTCTTTTGAGTATGATTATGTTGTTTCTTTTTGATTTGTTAATTCTTACAATTAGTTGAGAAATGTATGCTTTTTCTAGTACCTATAAAGGCCAGAGAAAAGATCCTCTCTCTTATTTATTTATTCCATTTTTGTAATAATTCTTAAGTATATTTTATCTTATTTATCATTTTATAAATGTCATGCATTGCATGGATATTATTGCTTAAGCATCATCTTTATTTTTGTGCATGAAATTTATTTTAAGTTATTTTGTATTAAAATTTCCAAACTAATTTTGTTAAAATAAAATAAAAACCTAGCCCCAAATCATTTTTTGTTTTGAGGCTAGTGATATTTTCTTTTAGGATATCAATCAGAGTCAATTTGGGTTTTTCCTTTAATCTTTTTCTCAAATAAAATAAATTAAGGTGGGGACTCTCCAAAATCAATTTATTAGAACCCGAGGGTTCCATTGTGAGTTCTGTGAACCCTTAATTTTGCACATTCCAGTATGTGTTTGAACTTTATAAGCACTTAGGCTCGATAAACAAACATTCAAAAGTAGAAAACTCTTAAAATGGGATAATTAAAATATTTCTTTTTGAAATTTAAACCTTTTTAAATCATTCGGGACTGAGTAACAAGTACAATGCCACTAGAATTGTGAAAAATGGATAAGAAATGAGGCCGTAGAGACCTCTGTGGTGTGGCACTGTTGCAAAAAGCTCTACAGCGCCATAAAGCTCTCTGTAGCAACTCCAGCAAAAATCCATTTTTTACAATCCCACATTGGAATTTGATGCCTTCTATGCTCCAATCCTCCTCTTATATATAGAAGACCTCTTCACACTTCAAATCACCAACTTTCAGAGCTTGAAAAGCATTAACTTCAAGCAAATCACTTTGTGTTTGCTCCTTGCTTCGCAAAGCAAGTTGGGGGGTTTCTCTTTGATTCTAACTCAACTAGTTAAAGGCTTTCCACCTGCCTATTCGAGACAAGTCTATTGCCTAAGGTTCATTTTTTTAATTTGAGGCTAGCCATCGCCCACCATCTAAAGCCAGCTGCTGCCTACCATTCAAGGCTAGTCACCGCTCGGCATCCAAAGCTAGGCTCTGCCTGCTGTCCAAGGCTAGCCGTTGCTCACCCTCCTAAGTCATCCATCACCCACCATTCGAGGCCAGTTGCTGCCTACCATCCAAAGCCAGCCATTGCTTGGCATCCAAAACCAGCAGCAGCCTGCCATCTAATGTTAATCGCTGCCCTCCATTCGAGGCCACTCATTGCTCGCCGTCTGAGGTAAGCTCCCTTTTCCTTTAATTTTCTTTTGTCTAAATTTCCTTGCCTCTTTTAGTTAGTTACTTAAATTGGTTCATTTAGATTGCTAGCTAATCAACTCGGTAATTAATTAAATTAATTAATTAACTCAACCCTCTTTTAATCAATCAATCAAAACATGATAAAGTGGCTATGCTAAAATTTCCAACCTACTTTTGAACCATTCCCCAACTTTAAAAAGTACCATTCCATCCTTTTAAGTTCAAGCCTCATACCATCCTTTCCTGGGCAAAGTCTTATCATTTTCTAAGGGCCAAGCCTATGTGCAGAATCAAAGATCCTAAGTCTTTCAAGACTCATCATCCTCAAAGCCAGCTTTCTTTAGCACAACCAAAATCAAGTCATGTCTTACAAAAGAAAGACTTGAACTAGTCAAGACCCATTCCACATCTCATTGGCAAAATCTCATCATCCTTAAAAAGACTAAGCCTTATTGGCAAATTACATCACACATGAAGTCCAATAGAGTCAAGGCCAACCAGCTATATGATGGGCGAGAAAATTTTATGCATCCATGTCAAAGGGCAAACCCTCATCCATGAGCTTGCCACCAAAACCTTTACCACTATACCCGAGGCAAAGCAACCATCTTCTAAAGAGCTCCAAAGCACCCTTGTAGAAAAGTCCAAGCTGACAAAGCCTTTTAACCAAAAGTTTTCAAGCCTTCACCCTGAAGCCCAAGCCTAAAAGCCTTTACCATGAAGCCTAAACCAAGAAGCCTTCATCATAAAGCCAAAAAAATATTCATCATAGAAACCACTTTCAAAGGCCTTTACCATAAAGCCCATGCCCAAAAGTCTTTACCATGAAGCCTAAACCAAGAAACCTTCACCATGAAGCCTAAAAAGCATTCACTATAAAACCACTCCTAAAAAGCCTTCACTATGAAGCCCAAACCCAAAAGCTTTTACTATGAAGCCCAAACCAAGAAGCATTCACCATAAAAACCACTCCCAAAAAGCCTTCACCATAAAGCCCAAGCCCAAAAGCCTTTACCATAAAGCCCAAACCAAAAAATATTCACCATAAAAACCACTCCTAAAAAAGCCTTCACCATGAAACCTAAACTTAGAAGCCTTTACCATGAAGCCCAAACTAAGAAGCCTTCACCATGAAGCCCAAGCTTAAAAGCTTTCACCAGAAAGCCCATTCACAAAAAGCCTTCATTTATAAAGACCATAATCTCCTCCAAGGCCAAATCTGACTAAGCCTTCCCCAACTAATTTCCTGGCCTGACCTTTCCTCAAAGCCAGACCTAATTGAGCCTATGGCAAGAATTTAATCGAGTCTTCTAAATAAACTCCCAAAAGGCTGTAACCTAACCAAGCCATACCAAAGTAAGCCTCTCATATGAACTTTCTTTGAGGACAAGCCCCACAAGTTGACCTTCCTCAAACATTCCAATGACTTAATCCTCATGATCAATTTCTTTAATTTAGCCTCAAACCAAATCTTCTCCAAAGTTAGACCTATCTAAACTGAATAGCCCTATTTTTTCTAAGACCACACCTTGCTTGACTTTCCAGAATGACTTTTCCTAGGCCAAACTGATAGCCATTAACCAACCAATCTCATACCTGACATGCCCATCTTCACCTCTAAGCTAGCCAATCAACTAAAAACTAAGTGACCAAACCACTTTCCTCTGTCATTCTAAAGTAGGGGCAACTCCCTTCCAAATGTTCACCTTTCTAAAATGGGGACATCTTTCTCCTAAAGATCAATACTTTTATATTAGGACTGATCCTTCATAGGTTTAAGGTATCAGGTTATTGCATAATTATCCAGCATTTTTTGCATTAAATAGGATATGAATTAAGGCAAATTGTCAAACTCTTGAAGTAAGATAGATCATTTACCCGGTCAATCTGAATCAATCTCTTTTCAAAAATCAATCTCAAGATCAATTATCTTCATTAATTCCTACTAGATAGGGTCATCTTCTTTCCTACCAAACAGGATCATCATCATCATTCCTACCAGACAGGATCACCACTTTGTTAATTCCTACCAGACAGGGTTGCCTTCTTTCCTACCAAATAGGATCATCATCATATAATCATTTCTATATGATAAGATCACCACTTCATCGATTCCTACCAGACAGGATCACCACTTCATCGATTCTTACTAGACAGGGTTGCTTTATTTCCTACCAGACAGGATCACCATTTTGTTGATTCTTACTAGACAAGGTTGCCTTTTTTCCTAATAGATAATATTATCATTCCTACTAGACAGGAACATCACTTTTAGCTCTTACCAGAAAGGATAACAACCAAGAGCTACTAGCTGCTAGATCTACCAAATATACTAGGGGCATGTTCCTTAAAATTTAACCACACCTTTCACCCAAATGTCTAAGCTTTGACCTAGACATTGATTTGGTTCCTCTTACCATCTCTTATCCTTAAGTTCACTATCATCAGAATCGCCTTTCAAATAAAGACAATTCTAATGAAGGGATAGCTGTGAACCTTTAATTTTGCACTTTCCAGTATGTGTTTGAACTTTAGAAGCACTTAGGCTCGATAAATAAACATTTAAAAGTCAAAAACTCTCAAAATGGGAAAATTAAAACATTTCTTTTTGACATTTGAACCCTTTCAAATCATCTAGGACTGAGTAATGAGTACAACGCAAATATAATCGTGAAAAATGGATGAGAAACGAACAAGAACGGGCCAAAATGGTGAAATAAGCCAAAACACGCTGGTTGCCGCAAAGGGCTACTGCATTACAGCAGAGGACATAAAAAGCTCTACAATCCATTTTTTGTAATCCCACATTAGAATTTGATGCCTTTTATGCTTTAATCCTCCTCCTATATATAGAGGACCTTTCCACACTTCAAATCACTAACTTTCAGAGCTTAAAAAGCATTAACTTTAAGCAAATCGCTTAGCCTTTGCTCCTTGCTTTGCAAAGCAAGTTAGGTGGTTTCTCCTTGATTCCTACTCAATAAGTTAAAAGCTTTCCGCTCGCCTGTCTGAGGCAAATCTATTGCCCAAGGCTTCTTTTTCAAATTCGAGGCTAATGGCAGCCCACCATCCAAGGCTAACCATCCCCTACCATCCAAGGCTAGCTGCCGCCCACCAAAGCTACCCACTGCCTGCCATCCAAACCCAGTCCCTGCCTACCGTCCAAGGCTAGCCATTACTTGACATCTAAAGCCAAGTGCCACCTACCATCCAAGGCTAGCTGTTGCTTTTGCTCCTAAGTCAGTCATCGCTTGCCCTCCTAAGTTAGCAGTCTGAGGCCAGCCGCCACTTGCCATCTATGACAGCCGCCGCTTGTCGTTTGAAGCCAGTTATAGCTCACCATCCAACGCTAGCTGCCACCCGTTGTTTGGGGCCAGTCATTGCCCACTGTCTCAACTAAGCTCCATTTTTCTTTAATTTTTTATTGTCTAAATTTCCTTTCCTCTTTTAGTTAGTTAATTAAATTGATTCATCTAGGTTGCTAGATAATCAACTTAGTAATCAATTAAATTAATTAATTAACTCAACCCTCTTTTAATCAATCAATTAAGACATAATAAAGTGGCTAGGCTAAACTAACTCCTTCATAAGAAGGGAGAACTGCATGAGTTATGATTCCCATTCAAAGGGATACGTAGGCATGCTTGGTTCAGGCATTGAATCTAATTAAAACTAACCAACTCTCCCCCCTATCACATTCTTCACTTGCTTTTATTTTGCTTTCCTTTACTTTGATATTAGGTTTAGTTTGGAGAATGTGTGACTTCCCTAAAACCCATAAGGGCTAGAGGAGGTATCCCCTAAGTTTGGGATTTTTGTGATATTAACTTTGTTTTATTTCGAACCTTAACTATGTTTTTACTTTATTGTTGAAATAGATGAATTGAATGATCATGC
Source organism: Reutealis trisperma (assembly GCA_947687605.1). Classification (NCBI taxonomy): domain Eukaryota; kingdom Viridiplantae; phylum Streptophyta; class Magnoliopsida; order Malpighiales; family Euphorbiaceae; genus Reutealis; species Reutealis trisperma. The sequence goes on from CANTUT010000944.1 coordinate 17,120, forward strand.
GTATTATAAATTGCTCATGCATTTTAGTTTGTTCATGAAATATATTTTAAGTCACTCTTATATTAATTGGTTAAACTTATTTTGTTAAAATAAACTGAAAACCTAGTTCCCGAATCCTTTTTGGTTTCAAAACTAGTGATATTTTTCCTTTGGGTAATAATTGGAGTCAAATGGGTTTTTTCCTTATATTTTCCCAAATAAAAATAAATTAAGGTGGTGACTCTAAGAAATAATTTTCAAACCTATCAAAGATAAGCCCGAGGGCTTCCTCATGAGTTTTTTCCCAAATGAGCATTTTGATTCCCTTTAGTGGATCAGACCGGTGCTTGGGTGAGACCTCATAAGTTCAAAACCAAATGAGCATTTTGATCCCTCTTAGTGAATCAGACTGGTGCTCAGGCGAGGCCTCACACTAGTATAGAGTGCAAGTCTAGATCTATGGCTCATATGTTCAGCCAAAGTTTCCTATTTTGGAGATTTTCTTTATTTAATATTCTTCATAATCTTATCAAAACCTATATGGTAATTGAGAGTTTGTGGGATTATTTCCAAAATATGAACATCTTACAAAAAAGGAAAAAAATATTTTTTACCAAAACTGAAGGGAAACTCTATCCTATAAATAAAAGCAAGAGCCTTCATTTAGAGGACCTTTTTTTTTATTTTTTTACCTTTTGGCTTTTTTTTTTAAACCTTTACTTTCTAAAGCATTTAGAACTTGAGAGATCTTATGAACTTCCTTTTTACTGGGAAAAGACAAAGAAAATAACAAAAACCATTGAGAGCTAAAGTCTAATTATCTAGGATTCCTAATACTTTTAGATTGTCCTATAATATAGAGTACCAAAGGATAGGTTATAATTGATGGACTCCTAATTCCCTTTCTTTTTCTTAATTCCATTCTTTTATTATATTCTCATTTGCATCATTTTATATTAGATGGTTTGTTTTATACTTTAATATTTGTTTACAGATATTTGTTCTTTATATAAAGTGATATGTAAGAGCAATGATGATCAAGACCATATCCTGATTCATTAAACTCATGCATTTAATTTTTATTTTTCCTTTAAGTTTAATTATTCTCAAAGTTATAAAATATAATATTGATATGTTTCAATTTATGTACTGGTAATTATATTAATAAGGGTTTTTCACTCCCAAGAATTGTTCTTGGCAAATCAAAACCTGAAATTCTATCATTGTCTCCAGTATGTCTCATTTCGCTTTGCTTTTTTGTTATTAATTCAGATGTTATTTTAATAATTGTTATCATTATTAACTGATATATAATTTAGTGGTACAAGTATTAATTGTGGGAAAAGATATGAACATGAAAGGAAGTGCATGGTAAGAACTAAATACTTTTGAGACCGAACCCTCTTTGCTTGAACCTATGGGACATAGCCAAGGCCATACGCCTCATCCATATAACTTATGCCCATTGGTCTTCCTCTTCTTTTGATTTCCTTTTATATATTGATATTTCTAATGAATGCTTATGTCTTGTTGTGAGGCCTCGCCCGAGCACCAGCCCGATTCACTAAAAGGAATCGAAAATGCTCTTTGGGAGAAACATTACGATTGGAATCCGCTATGAGTTCAGAAAATTATATTTCATAAATTGTAATTTGCAAAAGGAGTTGCCACTTTAATTTTATTTATTTTAGTTGGAAAAATTAAACGAAAAACCTAATTTGATTGACTCCAAAATTATACCATTTTATCCCAAGGAAAAGCACTAACCCTCGAATGACTAAAGAGGGACTAGGTTTTGGTTAAAACAATGCGAGAAATCAGTTTGGCTTAAATACAAAATAGCTTTTGTAAAAAAAGATTTTATGTATGCATGAACAGATATAATATGATGCATGAAATAGATACTACTCATGCATTGTATGGCAAATGTGAGATAATGACAATTATAAAATATGAAAAATAAAGGAAAACTACTTAAAACTATTACAAGTCAAAGTGTCAAAATCAGAGAATCTTTCCTCTAGCCCTTATGGGTTTTAGGAAAAGCACACATTCTCCAAATATAATCTAAACAACTAAAGTAAGAAAAAATAGTAAAACAATTGTAAGAGAACTAAAGTTTTGACTTTCATTTAAGAAAAACAATGTCAATCCTAAACTATGTGAAGAAAGTGATAAAGAGAAGAAGTTGTTAATTTTAGCAGAACTGATGCCTTATAGATGGCATTCCTGTGTATCCCTTTGAATGGGAATTAAATCCCAAGCAGTTCTTTCTTCTTGCTAAAGAGGGTTTTTAAGTTATTTCCTTTATTATCATGTTTTGATTGATTTTAAGGGCTTAGAGATTTGCTAATTATGTCAGATTTTAATTAACAAAAATTAGATCTTTTCAGATTTAGATTCTGATATTAGAATTGAAAAGGAAAAGGAAAGAACTTTTACCTTTAGCTTTCGGCGACGAGGAACGTAGGGAACAAGCTTGGCACTGGATCTAAGTTCTCCCTTAGCTTAGGGATAGTAGGAGCACTCCTTTTAGAAGAAGGACTCTTAAATAGTGAAAACTCTTTTTGAAGGAAGGACTTTGGACCACCCTTGCTTGAATACTACAAATTCCCTTTGAAAGAAAGAACTTGAATTGCACCTTTTCTTGATAAGAAGGCTTAGAGATAGGGTTTAAGGTGATTAGGAGGCTTATGAATAGGGTTTTATGTGATGGCAAAGGTTTTGGAATGGGCTTTTAAAGATTAGGAGGCTTAGAAAAAGGGTTTTGATGATTGGGAGGCTTAGCAATAAGGTTTAGAAAGCTTTAGAGGGAGTATGGAAGAATGTAATTGTGTGTGGAAGTTATTAGGAGGTGCAAGGTATTTATAGAGGGAGTCTAGAACTTAAAATAGTGAATTTTCGGTGTGGGATTAGGAAAAATGCACTGCGGTAATTGATATTGGCTATTGTAGGGACATTGTGGCAATCGCCATAGTGGCTGTGGTTGCTGTAGCTAGCTGCGAGTTGCCACAGTTAGCTCACAGGTTGCCATACCTCTTTTTCAGCCCGTTCTAATCCGTTTTTTATCCGATTTGGGCCCAGTTTGATTTTATGGATTCATAATTGAGTGTTGGTTGTCTAAATGTGTAATTTTGAGGAAATTTATTTTTCAATGGGACACTGCCCTTTGGCCCTTGCTTGCTAACCAGCTAGCAGGACCACCATACTGGCTTGCGTAGCACACTAATCTTAGCAGGTGTCAAACCGCGGCCAGATCTCAAAGGTGCAAATTTGATGGTCACACTTGCTGAGTTTGGATCATTTTTAGGTTTGCCTAAAGGATGCAACTGAAAAATAAAAGTGAAATGAACAAGAAAAGAAGACAAAAGAGGCTTTGTTTAAAAACAGGGAAGGCAGACGCACAGGACCAAGTTTTCACCCATCTATGAGGCGTAGCCCCTAGCCTGTGTCCTATACAAGCTTGTGCCTTTTTTGTATTCTTTTCTTTTGTTTTTAGGTGTTTTTCATGACCTAGTTTAAACGAATCATTAAATTTATTTATTTATATGAAATTAATTAAAAATGATTAATAATTAGATTACTATTTAAAGTTCTTTTAATTTTATATATAATGTATGCTAGCTTGAATTGTTATTACATGATATATAACATTATCATTAATAAAAGCTCAAAAAGCCCAACCCATCTTAAATTAAACTTAACTAGTGAGTGGATGCTAGTCTCATAGCTAGGCGAGTTTGGGTGTTTAACACCTTTCTAAGCATGTACCGAACTTCCCTACCCAAATCTTTAGAGTAAGTGGTTAGGTCTAGTCATCTTATTTTCTTAGTTTTGAAAACTAGATGGTGACTCTTCTCTCCATTAAGGCTTCAGCCTAATTCTTTTTCTCTTAACTATAAGTTGGAAAGTAGTGCATAGTCTATCCATTTGGGCCAGAAATTTGGTCTCGACAATGGCAACTCTGCTGGGAATTTAACAGTTGATTTTAATACTAGGTTGTTTAATTATAGATTTGGTTAGGCATGGTGGACTTGCATCACAACACTAAACAAATAAACATCATTGTCCCTTCAACCTATAGTATTGTCAAGGAAAGGATCCTTTAGCTCCACTCAACTTTTAAGTTTCCTTAATTGGCTTTACCACTTATAAGTCAGTACCTGAGGGTAGAAAAAGACCTGGGTGAATATCGTTTGTACTTTTGGGCCTCTAACCTAATGGTAGATATGAGCCCATATCTTGCTTATAAGATCATTAAAGCCTTAAGCCAAATTTTAGCCCATATAATAATAGAATAAATTCCCCCAAGATGTCCAAATATGTTTTATGCATGTATGTTAAAGCCCTAGATAGATTTCCAAGTGCTTCTTAAAATGACCTTGGATCATAGATTATTTATGTTTTGCTTATTTATTTGAGAGAGATTTATGCATTAAATGAGGTTATATTCACTATATTGGTTCATAAAACCATGGTCTAAAATCCAAGGAGAGAAAGACTAAGACTAATACTTATGAGGGAGGTATAAGTTTTGAAGGTTAAAAGACTTGTGCTTGTATTTGTTTACACCTTATTCATGCATCATATAGGATAGACATTATAACATTATGATTAACCATTTTTTTTTGTCAACATTTAACAATAACTTTACTTTGGGTTAGAAATGGCATCTTCAAGTTGCAACAACAATAGGGCCTTTAATGACATAATCCAAGTTGACTTTGATTCTGAGGAACAATAATGGATTTCAAGCACATGATGGAGCATGAGTCAAAAAGTTGAAGGGGAAAAGGACACCTTTAATCCTAATATCACTTTCCTTCTCACCAGTAAAGGAGTGGTCACCATCCAAGTAGGGCTAAGCACGGTTTGGGAAACTAGAGATTTGAAAATATCTAGAAACAAACCAAACTTCAGAGATTCCCAAAAGTAGATCTCCAAAATTGAACCATGAGATAAAAATCTCCACACTGAACCGTCTCGATTTTCAAGACAAAGATTTGGGTCTAATGGAATGGTTCAGTACAAAATGGGACAATATAGAGATTTAGAGATTTTCTATTTTTAAATAATTAAAAATATATATTTTCAATTTAAGCCACTTTTGTTGAAATTAAATTAGTATATCCAATAAAAACACAAATTAAACTATATAGTGCATAATTAAAGAAATTTATTAACAAACCACCAACCTGGAAAAAAAACCAAACTACATAGTTATAATTAGAGAAATTATAAAAATTAAACTTCATAGTACATAATTAAAGAAATTTAATTACAATCCATCAAGATAAAAATAAAAATGGAATAGATATGAAAAAAATAAGAACATAAATCTGAAATCAATAATCCACAGTAGTCCTTAGCAAGACATTTTTTTAATTTTAGGATCTTGAGTAGTTTATAAAATAAATAAGAACAAATATGAAATTGAAGCTCATTAAATTAATAGAAAAAAATTGTAATAGTTGGTTAATGAATTTTATATGAATTTGATAGGTAGGAATGTCAAGTGTAACAAAAATTTTATATAGTTAATCATTTGAAATAATAAAGCACTTTAGTGAAGTAATAAGTCCATTTTTTGTATGCAACCTATCATTTCAAAGCTCTAATAACATAATACAAGTTCAAATTATTATTTTTTTAAGGCCTTCTTTTTTTTTTTTCTCTCAACACAAGATAGTCTTTGTGCTATTGTATGCTGAGTTAGAAATGGTAAAAAAAAAAGAAATAGTGAAATTGATAGGGGATTTAGGATTTTGATCTTGATTATGGTACTAGTTTTGATCCATTACAAGTACTATGGTGGCGAAGGATGAAATTTTGAAGGTTGGGTGTAATGATACTATAGATGAGGGTGATCTTAATGTGCAAATGAGGTCTAATGCGATTAGGGATTCTTTGAATCAAGATGAGCTTTTGGTGGATTATGCTCTTACTAAGATGGTAGGGAGAGAATGTGGTGATGGTGTATTGCAGAACGATGTGCCTACTAATAAAATGTAGAATAGTTCTAAGGTGAAAACTTAGTTTTCCTTGTTTGGGAATAATTGGATGAAAGATAGTCAATGGATTTTACAATATGTAGCTGTGAAACCTTGATTTTGCACCTTCTAGTATGTGTTTGGACCTTAAAAGCACTTAGGCCCGGTAAATAAATGTTTACAAGTCAAAAACTCTTAAAATGATAAAATCAAAATATCTATTCTTGATATTTGAATCCTTTCAAATCATTTGAGACTGAGTAACGAATATAACGCAACTGGAATTGTGAAAAATGGATGAGAAACGAGCAAGAACGGGGGAAAACGGGCAAAACAGGTGAAAATGGCATTGTTGCCGCACAGCTCTGTGACATTGCCATAGAGCACTCTGTGGTGCTGTAGAGTCTTCTATAGTATTGCTGCATAGACCTCTGTTGTGCCGTAGAGGTATGTGCGGCAACTGAAGTGTGTTTCAATTTTTCTCTAATCCTACATCATATTTGAACAATTTCTATGCTCCAAACCTCCTCCTATATATAGAGGGCCTCCCCACACTTCAAAACACCAACTCCTAGAGCTTGAAAAGCAATAACTTCAAGCAAAATGCTTTGCATTTGCTCTGTGCTTCGCAAAGTGAGTTGGGGGGTTTCTCCTTGATTCCTACCTAACTAGTTTAAGGCTTTCTGCCCGCCTGTTCGAGGCAAGTCTCTTGGCCAATGCTCATGTCCGCCGCCTGCCTTCCAAGGCTAGCCGCTGCCTGCCATCCAAGGCTAGCCACTTCCGGCCGAGGCTAGCTGTCGCCTACCATCCAAAGCCAGCCGCGGCCTTCCGAGGTAAGTTCCCTTTTTCTTTAATTTTCTGTTGTCTAAATTTCCTTGCCTCTTTTAGTTAGTTAATTAAATTGATTAATCTAGGTTGCTAGCTAATCAACTCGGTAATCAATCAAATTAATTAATTAAATCAACTCTCTTTTAGTCAATCAATCAAAACATGATAAAGTGGCTAGGCTAAACTAACCCCTTTGTAAGAAGGGAGAACTGCATGGATTCTAATTCCCATTTAAAGGGATACGTAGGCATGCTTGGTTCAGGCATCAAATCCAATTAAAATTAATCAACTATCCCCCTATCACCTTCTTCATTTACTTTTGTGTTTGTTTCTTTGCTTTATTATTAGGATTAGTTTGGGAATATATGACTTCCCTAGAACCAATAAGGGCTAAAGAAGGTATTGCCTAAGTTTGGATTTCATTGTAATATTAACTCTCTTTTATTTTGAATTCTAATTATGTATAAAATTTGTGGATTGAATGATCATACATATTATAAATTCTTCATGCATTCTAGTTTGTTCATGAAATATATTTTAAGTCACTTTTGTATTAATTGGCTAAACTTATTTTGTTAAAATAAACTGAAAACCTAGTCCACGAATCCTCTTTGGTTTCGAGGCTAGTGATCCTTTTTCTTTTGGGTTATAATTGGAGTCAAATGGGTTTTTTTCTTATATTTTCCTAAATAAAAATAAATTAAGGTGGCGACTCCTAAAAACAATTTTCAAATCTATCAAAGATAAGTCCGAGGGCTTCCTCGTGAGTTCTTTCCCAAATGAGCATTTTGATTCCCTTTAGCAGATCAGACCGGTGCTTGGGCGAGGCCTCACAGTTGGCGATCTACTGGGGACTAACTTTCTTTTAATAAAAGGAAAAATAAGTGGGCTACTAATTAGTTTAAAAAGAGTTTGGCCTTTTAATATGATTGTGACTTTGCATGCATCACTTGCATAAGCTCTTTGCCATCTAAGCTAGTTCTAGGAAAACAATGGATAGTGAGTAGCATCGAGTGGGTAACCCTCATTGGGTTTATTTGCTGATAGTGAAATCATCCACCCCGTGATAAATCCTTTGATCCTTTCAAAGGTGTAATGAGTATGCATGTACTGTTGGACCCACATGAGGCTCCTTGACACATATGTTGTTAGGTATATTATAACCTAAAGACATCTCTACTCTCCTCTTATACATATCTTGCCAACTAGCCACGAGACATTGTCACCCAACATCCTTGGCCCATTACCTTCAAAACCAATCCATTACCCCCAGATTGACAAATGCCTATAGCCTATACCTCAAATCATCAAGACACTACCCTAAGCCTAATACCTTTAGCCCAACACATTACCTTAAGTTCAATACCTTTGACCTAACACAATATCTTTAAGCCCCAACACTCGTGACCCATCACCTTTCAAAACCAATATGTTACCCTTAAGCCTAATAACTTTGGCCCAACACACTACCTTAAACCTAATACCCTTGGTTCAGTCTGCTACCCTAAGCTCAAAACATTTGCCCCATTATGCCTTGAGCCCAAAAAATGGATGGCTCATGACACAATAAGGAAGCCTTTCTCTTAGGATCTGCATGCCGATACCTTTATCACCTCTTCTATTCCATACCCATCACTTACTTTGTTGCTTTGGTTTGAAGGTACTAATGGCCCACCCGCTTAATATGGCTTCCCTGACCACACTTGTGACTAGAGTCCTTAAGAAGCAAGAAGAACATTTCCAAGCTATCCTAGCTACTCAGTAAGCCTAATTCAAGGAACAAAGGCAATTCATCATTGAGAAAGTTCGAGCTATGAGTAACTAGGCCACCCTTAGCCATTCTAACCCAAACCTTATCTTGAACCAGACCAATCCTAACCAAACCAATTCATATCTAGACCAAGGTGGGAAAGTTTTCTATTATCCAGACACTAGATTGCTTGTGGAGAAACTTAAAGTCATGGAAAGAACCATCAAATCCCTAAAGTACCGTGCTGATCTAATTAATGTGGATAGTTTAACCTTATTTCCTGATGCCAAGCTCCCTCCTAAATTCTAAACACTTGAACTGTAGAGATTTGATAGAACCACTTGCCCCAAGACCCATCTAAAGATATATGTGGGGGTAACAAAACCTTTAGGCGTTAACAATGATCTCTTTGCTCAATTGTTCTAACAATCACTAATCGGTGTTACCAGAAAATGGTTCTTTTCACTAGACAAGAGCAAGAAAAGGACATGGGATAATATTTGCTGTGCCTTTGTCGAACAATATCATTATAACAGTGAAATGGATGTCACTAGGCATAACTTGGAAACCATCAAGTAGCTTATAGAGGAGTCTTTCTCCATGTTCCTTACAAGGTGGAGGACTAAAGCTGCTCAAATGGTAAATAGACTAATAGAGTAAGAATAAGTGGACATTCTTGTCAAGAATCTACTTCCAGCCTACCGAGCCCACTTGTTAACCTAATACCTACCCATTTTTAAGGCTTTGATTGCAACCACATCAAAGGTTGAAGATTGCATCCAAAGTGCATCATTTTAACCTGAATTCCTCACCACCGACCTAAACAGTGATGAAGAACCCGAACCTAATTCAACCCCACCTTACCTCAGCCCTAAGTGGCATGACATAGAAGAGTTTAAGTTCAGCTAATATGACCTATCTGAGATTGAATTCCAAGTCTAAGTCTAAATCTCCAAGTCTAAGTTTGAGTCTGAGTCTAAATCCTAAAGTTTGAGTTTAAATTAGAGTTTGTGTCAGTCATTTTATTTTCCTTTTCGCATATTTTTCATCAATCATGTCAATTTCTTTTTATTATCTTGTAATAAAATTTTCCATTACAATAAAATATTCACATCTTTTAATTATTTATGCACTTGTCTAAACATGGATGAGCTTTGAAAAAAAAAGGAGAAGAAAGAAGAAGAAAAGGGAGAAAAAGAGAAATGAACATCAATTAAATCCACCACAATTGAAGTGCCATCAATAATTGCTTTGCCAACTCCTAACCAAAGAAGGTTAAGAAAGAGACCTCTCATCAAATAATTGAAGCACAAAATCAAATGATACACCTCAACAAGGGGCAACAAGTTCTTCAAATCCAAAATTCAAATGTTAAAGCCCCTCAAAGTGAAGCAACATGTCATGGTGGAATGTTTTATGTTAATTTTCATTAATCCAAGCTCGCTAAGTTGAAAACCCGAAAAGGGCGGCTTAGGCAAAAGTTAGAGCCAAAAAAAGAAAAAGCGAGAAAGCTCATCCTAGTCATCTTCTTTTGTATCATTCAAAGTTTCTCAAATCATCTTCAATCAATCCATATCATCTCATGTCTTCAAAGTCATCTATCCTCACTAGCTTGCTCATTCTCTGAAATGATATTATCTTCTACGCCCTTATCTCATAATGGGGGCATGTCTTTCTAGGACGTCATCATCTTTTATTAATCCGTCTCGTTGCTTAGCTCAAAGAGCTTAGGCACAATCTCTCACATTGCTAGTCTGTCATGTTCCTATCTCTCATTGGGAGCATGATCCCCAAATTGTCTCTTTTCATCAGTCCTTTAGCCATTCCTTAGGGCACTTCCTTTCATCTAGTCTGTCATCTATATTCAAGCCAATATAGTGTCACTTTAAATGTCTCTTTAATCTTAAAACAACAAGGTTATCTTGGCTTGTTTTTTTTCCATGAATCATGCTATAGATAGCAAAATCATACAACCTCCCTGATCTTTTTCAAAATTTCCAACCTGCCTTTGAACCATTCCCCAGCTTCAAAATGTACCATTCCATCTTTTCAAGCTCAAGCCTCATACCACCCTTTCCTTAGCAAAATCTCATCTTCTTTTAAGGGCCAAGCCTATGAGTAAAACCAAAGATCCTAAGTCTTTCAAGACTCATCATCCTTAAAGGCAGCTTTCTCTAACACAACCAAACCAAGTTATGTCTTGCAAAGCTTAAGAAGGGCTCGAACCACTCAAGTTATTCCATGTCTCATTGGCAAAATTTCATCATCCTTGAAAAGACCAAGCCTCTTTGGCAAATTACAACTGAGTCAAAGCCTGCCAACCATATGATGGGCATTGAAAATCTGATATAACCATGACAAAAGGGCAAACCCTTGCCCATAAAGCCTGCGACCAAAACCTTTAATACCATACCTAAGATGAAGCCAACCATCCTCCAAAAAGGTCCAAAGCACCCTTAACCAAAGCCTTTTAGCCTTCTCCATGAAGCCCAAAAGCCTTCACCATGAAACCCAAGCCCAAAAGCCTTCACTATAAGAACCATTCCCCAATAGCTTTAACTATGAAGCCCAAGCCTAGCTTTGACCATGAAGCCCAAACCAAGAAGCCTAAGCCTAGCTTTCACCATTCATAAAAAGACCATAATCTCCTCTGAAGCCAAATATGACCAAACCTTTCCCAATTAATTTTCTAGCCTGACCTTTCCTTTAAGCCAAAACTAACTGAGCTTAAAGTAAAACCTGATCGAGTCTTCCAAATAAACTCACCAAAGGTTACAACCTAACCAAGCCAAAGTCCCAGACCTGACTAAGCTTTCCATATGAACTTCTCTGAGGACAAGCCCCATAAGCCGACCTTCCTTAAACCTTCTAATCTAATCATCTCCAAAAACCTGACCCTCCTTATCAAGTTCTGCAATCCAGCCTTAAACCAAATCTTCCCCAAAGTCATACCTATTTAAGCCTTTTGAACTGAACAGCCCGATCTTTTTTAAGACCACACCTTACTTTTTCCTAAGCCAAATTGATAACTTACTAATCTCATACTTGACATGCCCATCTTTACCTCTAAGCAAGCTAATCAATTAAAAACCAAATGATCAAATCACTTTCCTCTATCATTCTAAAGTGGGGGCACACCCCTTCCAAATATTCACCTTTCTAAAATGGGGGCATCTTTCTCCCTAAGATCAACACTTTTATATCAGAACTGACCCTTTATAGGTTCAAGGCATCAGATCATTGTATAATTATGTAGCATTTTTGCATTGAACAGGATCATGAATCAAGGCAAAATTGTCAAAACTCTCGAAGAAAGGCAAAATCATCATCATCATTCCTACCAGATAGGGTTGTCTTCATTCCTACCAGATAGGATCATCATCATCATTTTTACTAGATAGGATCACCGCTTCGTCGATTCAGACTAGACAGGGTCATCCTCTTTCCTACTAGATAGGATCACCACTTCATCGATTCCTACTAGACAGGATCATCTTCTTTCCTACCAGACAAGAACTGCCGTTTTCTTTCTAACTCTCCCAAATATACCAGGGGCATCTTCCTGCTGCTCCCAAATATACTAGGGGCATCCTCTTTAGAACTTCCTAACGCTCCCAAATACACCCAGGGCATCCTCCTGCCACTCTCAAATATACCGGGGACATATTCTTTAGAACTTTCTAACACTCCCAAATATACTGGATGTATCCTCCTGTCGCTCCCAAATATATTAGGGGCATCCTGCTCCTAAATATACTGGGGGCATCCTCCTATTGCTCCCAAATATACTGGGGGCATCTTCTTTAGAACTTCCTATCGCTCCCAAATATACTAGGGGCATCCTCTTTAGAATTTCCTAACGCTCCTAAATATACCAGGGGCATCCTCCTACTGCTCCTAAATATACCAGGGGCATCCTCTTTAGAACTTCTTGCCGCTCTTAAATATACCAGGGGCATCCTCTTATAACTCCCAAATATATTGGGGGCATCCTCCTGCTTCTCCCAAATATACCGAGGGCATCCTCTTCATTCCAAAGTTTACACTCATCAGAACTTCCTGCTGCTCCTGAATATACCAGTGCATCCTTTGCGCACTCATCAGAACTTTCTGCCACTCCCAAATATACCGGGGGCATCCTCTTCATTCTAAAGTTCATTACTCATCAGAACTTCTTGTCGCTCCCAAATATACTGGGGGCATCCTCTTCATTTTAAAGTTCACACTTATCAGAATTTCCTGCTGTTTCCAATTATACCGGGGGCGTCCTCTTCATTCTAAAGTTTACACTCATCAGAACTTCCTGCCACTCCCAAATATACTGGGGGCATCCTCTCCACACTCATCAAAACTTTCTACCGCTCCTAAATATACCGGGGGCATCCTCTTCATTCTAAAGTTCATTACTCATCAGAATTTCTTATCACTCCCAAATATACCGGGGGTATTAACTTCATTCTAAAGTTCACACTTATCATAATTTTCTGCCACTCCCAAATATACTAGAGGCATCCTCTTCATTCTAAAGTTTACATGCATTAGAACTTCCTGCCGCTCCTAAATATACTGGGGGCATCCTCTCCACACTCATCAGAACTTTCTGCTACTGCCAAATATACCGGGGCATCCTCTTCATTCTAAAGTTTATTACTCATCAGAACTTCCTGTCGCTTCCAAATATACTGGGGGCATCCTCTTCATTCTAAAGTTCACACTAATCAAAACTTCTTACCACTCCCAAATATGAGGGGGTATCCTTTTCATTCTAAAGTTTACACCCATCAAAATTGCCTACCAGACAGAGCAATCCTGATGAGGGGGGCAACTGTGAACCTTTAATTTTGCACCTTTCAGTATGTATTTAGACTTTAGAAGCACTTAAGCCTAGTAAATAAACATTCAGAAGTTAAAAACTCTCAAAATGATAAAATCAAAATATCTTTTCTTGACATTTGAACCCTTTTAAATCATACAAGCAAAAACGGCATTGTTGCAGTACAGCTTTACGGCATTGCCGTAGAGCATTTTATGGTGCTGTAGAGCCTTCTGCGGGCATTACCGTAGAGGCCACTGTGGTACTGCAGAGGCTTGTGCGGCAACCGAAGCATGTTTCAATTTTTCTCTAATCCCACATCATATTTGAATAATTTCTATGCTCCAAACCTCCTCTTATATATAAAGGGCCTCCCTACACTTCAAAGCACCAACTCCTAGAGCTTGAAAAGCAATAACTTCAAGTAAAATGCTTTGTATTTTCTCCTTGCTTCGCATAGTGAGTTGGGGGGTTTCTTCTTGATACCTACCCAATTAGTTTAAGATTTTTCGCCCGCCTGTTTGAGGCAAGTCTCTTGCCTAAGGCTCGTGTCTGCCACCAAAGGCTAGCTACTGCTCACCATCCGAGGCCAGCAGCCACCCGCAGAGGCTAGCTGTTGCCTGCCATCTAAAGCCAACCGCCACCCGCTGTCCAAAGCCAGCCGCCGCCTGCCTTTCAAGGTAAGTTCTCTTTTTCTTTAATTTTCTATTGTCTAAATTTCCTTGCCTCTTTTAGTTAGTTAATTAAATTGATTAATCTAGGTTGCTAGCTAATCAACTCAGTAATCAATTAAATTAATTAATTAACTCAACTCTCTTTTAATCAATCAATCAAAACATGATAAAGTGGCTAAGCTAAACTAACCCCTTTGCAAGAAGGGAGAACTACGTGGATTTTGATTCCCATTCAAAGGGATAAGTAGGCATGCTTGGTTCAGGCATCAAATCCAATTAAAATTAATCAACTATCCCCCTATCACCTTCTTCACTTACTTTTGTGTTTGTTTCTTTGCTTTATTATTAGGATTAGTTTGGGGAATGTGTGACGTCCCTAGAACTCATAAGGGCTAGAGGAGGTATCCCCTAAGTTTGGATTTCATTGTAATATTAACTCTCTTTTATTTTGAATTCTAATTGTATATAAACTTTGTGGATTGAATGATCATGCATATTATAAATGATTCATGCATTTTAGTTTGTTTATGAAATATATTTTAAGTCACTTTTGTATTAATAGCCAAACTTATTTTGTTAAAATAAACCGAAAACCTAGTCCCCAAATCCTCTTTGGTTTTGAGGCTGGTGATCCTTTTTCTTTTGGGTTATAATTGGAGTCAAATGGGTTTTTCTCTTTATATTTTCCCAAATAAAAATAAATTAAGGTGGTGACTCCTAAAAATAATTTTCAAATCTATCAAAGATAAACGCGAGGGCTTCCTCGTGAGTTCTTTCCCAAATGAGCATTTTGATTTCCTTTAGCGGATCAGACTGGTGCAAAGGCAAGGCCTCACAGTGGCTTCTGTGGTCACTCTATACTAATGGTCTTAAGTTTGCTAAATTCCACTCTATTAAATGATTGGGAAGATGAGGAAAAGTGAATACTAATTTGCTAGACTTTATTTTTAGAAGCATAAGGGTTTGTTGGAAGTTAAATTGGTGGAAGCTAATTTGTTCATGTTTAGATTTGATTCTATTGCCAATAAAATGAGTGCTTTGCATGGTCCATTCACGTTTCACATTCAATAATCATCATTTATTATAAGAGAATGGAAACCTAGGTAATCATTTGTTAAGGAGCAAGCATTGAGAGCTCCTATTTGGATCCAATTTCCTAAGTTGTCTTGCAAATTTGGAGTCCTAAAATATTGAGCAAATTGGCTAGTTTATATGGAATTCTACTATTTACTGATCAAATACTTCTTGTGAATCCAAATTAGCTTATGCTAGGGTGTTGGTGGATATGAAGTGAATGGGTAGTTTCCTTCAGAAGTGTATCTTGAGGATGAACATGGTAATCATGTTAGCAGTAAGTGGTGTATGAATAGAGACTTATTATATTTGCTAGATATAAGTCTATGGGCATACTAGGAAAACTTGTAATAAGAAGGCTGTTCCTCAGCAGTTTCAGTTCTAAAAAAGGTGCAGAAAGAGAGTTTGCTTGTCCCTACTCAGGATGGATAGATGTTTAATGTTATTGGTGTGCAGCAAAGTAGGTTAGATATTAGGGCAACTAGTTAGTGTCAGGATAGAGAGTTTTATGATTTTGTTCATAATAGAGTTACAATCAATAATAGGTTGCTTCTAATGGGTTAGGTAATAACAGTGAGGGAGTGGTAAGACAGAGTGGCAAGTGAAAATATGATAGGGCTCTTACTTGTTCTTTAAGTTTATGAACTTTCGATTTTGCACCCTTATGATATGGCCACACCTGTGCACCTTCAGAGGCATTGGCAATTATGCCAAAAGGAATTATGACAGCCATCAGGGGCATCAGTGGTACCCCAAAGAAGCCAGCGACAGGTCCCTTTGTGTGTTGAAATTTTTTATTTTGCCCTTATTTATATTTTTAGCCATTTTAGCATGATCCTTTTGATATTTTCACATTTCTTTTCTACAAAATGCCCCCACTTCCATATGCCTATAAATAGGCCTTCATTTTCTTCATTTCTCTTTGCCCTAAGAGCTTATGTTGATAGCTATCCACTTGCTCTCTTTTTCTCTCTCTCTCTAATTATTTTCTTTATACTCTCATTGAGTTGCCCTAAATTAATTAATTTCTCTTTAATATTAATTAATTTTAGTTAATCATATTACATTAATTAATTAATCATTTTAATTAAGTAGTTAATCCACTTAATCATACTATATCAATTAGTTAATTAATCCTTTTAATTAATTAATCTACCTAGCTAATTAGGGAATACTCTTTAAGTAAACCAATCAATCAAATTAATCCTTCATGAATTACTCACCTCGAATCCACTCTCCTTGAGTAAGATTCATGCTTTTCGAATTCATTAAAACAAAACTCAGGTTTGGAAAGACCTTTTGCCTATTACACCTACCCAAGGAGAAGGTATAACATTTTCTCTCATCCATACAACCCCTAAATCAATCCAACTAAATTTTAAACTCCCACTTAATTGTGGAATAAACTATATGAGTTTTGATCCCCATTTAATGGGGTACATAGGCACTATTGGAGTCTAAATCTAAGCCTCAAATCCAAATCTCAACTATTCCCCTTCCCTTTTTTTTTTTCAATATAAATATCTATATTTAATTCTTGTAAGAGAATTTGTGGTCTCCTAGAACTTATAAGGCTAGAGAAGACATCCCATTTTTTCATAAGTGTAATTAATTACTTAAATAATTTTGGAGTTAATAAGCAACTTATGGTTCTCCTATAATCTATAATTACTTTATTTTTTTTTTATTTTCTTTATGCATTCATAAATATGCCATGCTCATTCATTTTAATTTCTCTTTGAGTCCCAAATCCATTTTAAAAAAAATCAAAAATCAATTTTTTTTTGAATGATACTCATTCTAATTGTGAGCACCGAACCTCAAACCTTAACCTCCTTAAAAATCACTCACCTTTCCTTAAGGCATCCTTGAGTAAATGAGGGGTTTTTGAGTGAGGTCTTGCAGTTAGTGACTCCACTAAAGATAGGTGCCACCTTTTAAGGTAAAGCAAAATAAGAAAATTACTATTTGGCTAGAATTTTCTTCAAAAATAATCTACTTTTAACTCACTCAAGTTTAATTTGACTTTCATGCATCACTTTGCATAATAAAAAGCTCTTTGCCTAACCTTAGTATTTAGGAAAAGTTTTGGATGGCTAGTAGCATTCGCTCGACAACTCTCTTTGAGTATGTTAGGAGATAGCGAAAACATTCACCCCGCAATGAATCCTCGATTATTTTGGTGGTGTAATGAGCAATATGTACTGCTCGACCCACATGAGGCTCTTTGATTCACATATGGTTAGGTATATCGATTCTCTAGTGAGATGGAGACTCTTAACTAAACACCCTCCATCCTTGTGCCTATAGTTACCCTAGCCTTTGACTATAGGTTTTATGAACTGTAATAATCAAAACCTTTGTACATATCTCTATGAAATTTTTTTTTGACATGGATCATCATATTGTCATGCATACATGACATAAGAAACTTGAGAATAATAAAATCTAAATACCAACTTTCTCAACTCAATGACCAACTAAATAAATGGAATTCTTTTCCCAACATACAATTACATTTACACACTTTTTTCTCTCTTCCAAATTTAAATTCTTACCTTTCTTTTTCCCTTTTCTTGTAAACATACCGATGGTCCACTCTTTTGACCAAGACA
The DNA here is from genome assembly GCA_947687605.1 of Reutealis trisperma. Taxonomy (NCBI): domain Eukaryota; kingdom Viridiplantae; phylum Streptophyta; class Magnoliopsida; order Malpighiales; family Euphorbiaceae; genus Reutealis; species Reutealis trisperma. The sequence goes on from CANTUT010000944.1 coordinate 34,843, forward strand.
CTATGAATATCTTTTTCATTAACCTTCTTCAAAAGCATGAGGAAAATTTCCAAAATGCACTTAACACTGCCTTCAAAACTTATGTCGACTCCTTTAATAATGTCCTTAATGCCAATCTGCGAAATTCACCAATGCCCTCAACACTTAACACCATCCATCATCAACGAGGTCAAAAAATGACTAATGCCACCTTCACTCTTCCTTTTGCTCATGTTGAACTCGCTCTCACCCAAGCTGATACTAATTATGCTCTTACTTTCACTCCTTCCATTATTAATCTCACAGATAAGGGAAAGGCACATAAGACTCCTACCTCTTTCACTTTGGATTTGAATGCCATTGCCTTTTCTCTCACTGTGAATCTTTTTCAAAATGGAGATTTCTCTAGTTTTTTCAAAGCTAAAAATTGATGGAAAAGATTGAGGCCATGAAAAGAACATTGAAGAATATTAAGAAATATGATGGTATTATATATTTTGATTTCTTGGGCTAAATTACACCCGTTGTCCTTCAAGTATTCACTAATGCACATCACTGTCCCCTAACTCAATTTTATCACTTAAAAATCATCGACATCAGTATAACACTCACATTAAAGTCCCTGGACCAACTTTTCATCAATAAAATTAACAAAATGCTGATGTGGTGTAAAGAAACATATTTTTAATTATTTTTTGCCACATCATACTCATTGTGATTGGCTAATGGACTTCTCTCTCTCTCTCTCTCTCTCTCTCTCTCTCTCTCTCATCTATCTTTCTCTTTCACTCTTCAATTCCTTCCCTATGCCCTTATCTTTTCCGTTAATTTTCTTCGTATTGCTTTTCTCTTATTTCTTTTTCTTATTCTTCTTCTTCATATATAAATTTTAAAAAGCTCTTGCATTTCTCTATCCAACTTTACTTCCATATTTGTCTTTTACAAAACCCCCCTTATGATATGAACATCTAAAGAGTCAATTAAAAATTATTGCCTTTTTTTTTTTCAACTTTTATGATTATTAACCAAAAAACCCAAATCATAGTAACTCTTAAAACCCAAATTTTACGAGAGAACATGGCACTGAAATGTTTAAAGATGACAACTGATCTCCACCTTCTTATTGTTAGCAATTTTGCTTTATGTTCTAATAAGACTTAGAGCTGCACTTCTGGATTTACCTAAATATAGTCTGTGATGTTGAACGGGAAGCCCCGTTTCACCGATTTCACCCTTATGCCGCACAACTGGGGGCTTATTTTGTACCCTAGGTCTCTACTTGTTCGTTGAGGAAAAATTTCTTTGATTATCACTAAATGAACCGTAAGAATGCTATAAATCTTACACATTAAACCAAGTCAATGGAACCTTCAAATTTGCACCCTTAGAATCCGGTAGCAGCTTGACACTTGCTAAGATTTGTGCGCTATGCATACCGCGGTCCTGCTAGTCGGTTAGCGGGCAGGGGTCAAGGGGGCAACGCCCCGTTGAAAAAAATTTTCTTGAAACTTACACCTTCAAATGATTAGCACTTGATTACAAACCTATAAAATCAAACTAGGCTCAAATCGGATAAAAAACATATGAGAACGGACAGAAAGACGAAATGCAGTAACCCGTGGGCTGGTTACGGTAAGTAGCAGCCAGCTGCGGTTATCGTAACCACCTCTGTGGTTATTGTAGAGGTCCCTGCAGTAGCCAATTGGCTACTGTAGCCGGCTCTATGATAACCATAAAGCACTCTGCAGTTACTGCAGCCGACGCACCAGTTACCACACCGAGTCCTTTTAGAGTCCTACTTGAAAACTGTTAATTTTTAGCCCCAAACTCTTCCTATAAATACCTTACACCTCATAATAACTGAAGACACATAATTACATGCTTCTATACTCTCTATAAAGCTTTCAAAGTCCTATTTCTAAGCTTTTCAATCATCAAAACCCTCTTCCTAAACCTCCAAATCTCTAAAATCTCATTCCAAAAACTTCCTCCATCACTAAAACCCCATTCATAAGTTTTCTAGTCATCTCAAAACCCCATTCACAAGCCTCCTATTCAACTCAAAGTTCTATTCTTAAACTTCCTAATTAAGAAAAGGTTCAATTCAAGCCTTTTGTTTCAAAGGAAATTCGTGGTTCTCAAGCAAAGGTGTTATCCAAGAGTTCACATTGTTCAAGAGTCCTTCTTCCAAAAGGAGTGCTCGTGATATCCCTCGGTCAAGGTGGAACTTAGATCCGGTGCCAAGCTCGCTCCCTACGTTCCTTGCTGATGTAAGCTAAAGGTAAAAGTTCTTTCCTTTTCCTTTTCAATTTCAATTTCAAGATCTAAATCTAAAAAGATCTAAGTTTTGCTAACTAAAATTTGACCTAATTAACAAATCTCTAAGCCCTTTAAAATCAATCAAAATATGATAATAAAGGCAATGACTTAAAAACCCCTCCTTCACAAGAAGGGAGAACTGCGTGGGGTTTGATTACCATTCAAAAGGATACGCAGGCTTACCGTCTCTAAGGCATTAAACTCTGTTAAAATCAACAACTTCTTCTCTTTGTCACCTTCTTCACATAGCTTAGGATTGAAATTATTTTTCTTAAATAAAATTGAAATTTTAACTCTTTTTATTATAATTGTTTTAATCCTCTCTTTCTTATTGTGGTTGTTTAGATTATTTGGGGAATGTGTGCTTTTCCTAGAATCCATAAGTGCTAGAAAAAAGATCCTTTGATTTTTGTATTTTGACTTGTAATAGTTTTAAGTAGTTTCTCCCTTATCTTTTTGCATCTTGTGAGTATCATTATCTCATATTTGTCATGCATTTCATAAGTAATATTTGTTTCATACATCATATTATATCTATTCATGCATACATAAAAAAATTCTTTTTATAAAAGTTATTTTGTATTTAAGCCAAACTAATTTTTTTGTATTGTTTTAACCAAAACCTAGTCCTCGAGCCCTCTTTGGTCATTCGAGGACTAGTGCTTTCTCCTTAGGACAAATGTTATAATTTTAGAGTCAATCAAATTGGGTTTTTCTTTTAATTTTCCCAACTAAAATAAACAAAATTAAAGTGGCGACTCCTTTATGAATTACAACTTACAAAAATACAATTTTTTTGAACTCATAGTGAGTTCCAATCGTGATGTTTCTCCCAAATGGGCATTTTTGATTCCCTTTAGTGGATTGGACTAGGTACTTGGGCGAGGCCTCACAGCTGGCGACTCCACTGGGGACTTTAAGATCTTTTTCAAAATAAGAGATAAAGTGGATTACTATTGGTAAAACAAAAAGTTTGGCTTTCATTACAAAATGGTTTTTTCATGCATCACTACATTAGGCTTCTTGTCCAAAACACTAGTTTCTTAGGAAAACAAAGGATAGAAAGTAACATCGAGTGGGCAACCTTCCTTAGGTCTGCTTGCCGATAGTGAAATCATCCAACCCACCATGTATCCTCTAATCCCTTAAGGGGTGTAACGAGTATACATATACTGTTTGACCCATGCGAGGCTCTTTGACTCACATGTGGTTTGGTTATCGTATCTCTAGTGTGATGGGTTCCTTTTAAGCCACCCTTACCCTTTCATGTAATAACTCATAGAACCTTCCTTTAGGATTGTATGAACCATAATACTAAACTTGGTATTTCATGAAACCTTTTTCAATCATTCATTCATATATGCATACATAGATTGAACCTTGTGAAGAGTCTAAAACCTATCCAAACACCATCACACCTAAAACCCATGGTCAAAACCCAAAACCCATGGTCCACCTAAACCCATGGTGAAAACCCAAAATCCATGGTCCACTTGAACTCATGGTTCACCTAAACCCATAGTCCGGTCTTACCCAAACCTATGTTAAACTCATGGTAAAAGTAAACCCATATATGGTACCTCCATCGAAATCCACAATCCTTGTCTAAGCTAAACACTGACCTAGCTTTATTCTAGCTTTATCCTTCATCATTCTTGTCCAAGCTAAACACTGATCTAGCTTTCATCTTTCACAATTCTTACCCAAGTTAAAAATTGATCTAGCTTTACCCTCAACAATCCTTACCAAAGCTAAACACTAATCTAGCTTTTGTCTTTCACAATTCTTACGCAAGCTAAATACTGATCTAGCTTAATCCTTAGTAATCCTTACCAAAGCTAAACACTAACCTAGCTTCACTCTTATCCTTAATCATTACCCAAACTAAATGCTAACTTGGTTTCATCTTTTACATTACTATCCAAACCCATGCTTCTATTTAAGCCCATAGTCCAATCCACCATTATCCAACTATCACCAAATCCATGGTCCACCCAACCTCCAAATCCAAGGTACATCCATAATCCAATTGTAAAACCCATGGTCCCTCCATTTTTAGGCCTATACTAAACCATCCATAAATTGCAAATCCAATTACTTGAGGCTAAACTCTAACCTAGCCTCCTAACTAAACTTTGGTTCCTCAAAAACTAAAATCCAACCTAGCTACTCAAAAGCTAAAATTCAATCTAGCTAATTAAAAGCTAAAATTCGACCTAGCCACTCAAAAGCTAAAATATGACCTAGCCACTCAAAGCTAAAAGTTTGACCTAGCCACTCAAAGCTAAAAATCTGACCTGGCTACTCAAAAGCTAAAATCTAACCTAGCCACTCAAAAGCTAAAGTCCGATCTAGCTACTCAAAGCTAAAGCTAAAATCTGACCTAGCTACTCAAAAGCTAAAATTTGACCTAGCTACTCAAAGGCTAAAATCCGACCTAGCTACTCAAAAGCCAAAATTAGACCTAGCCACTCAAAGCTAAAATCTGACCTAGCCACCTAAAGCTAAAATCTGACCTAGCTCCCCTAGCTAAATGCCTACCTAGCTAACATCACATACCTTTACCCTCCTTTTTTCCATACCCTGCCAACCTAGCCAGAAGACACCATCATCCATTACTCATAAGCCCAACATCCTTAACGTAATACCCTGAACCCAATACCTTTGGCCCAACACACTACCTTAAACACAATACCTCTGGCCCTAGCACAATACCTTAAGCCCAATATCTTTGGCCCAATATACTATCTTAAGTCCAATACCTTTAGTTCAACCTGATACCTTAAGCTTGAGACCTTGACCTGTGTAACATTAGGAAATCATCAAAAGCCCAAATGCAGTTAGCTTACAAATGGGAGACTTTTTCCTCAAAGTGTGCATGCCCATCTCATTACTTCTTTTCCAAGCACTTACCTTATTCTTTGACTTGGTTTTAAAGGTACCAATGGCAAGCCTGATTGACATGGAAGCTCTAACCAACCTACTCAAGAGGCAAGAAGAGAACCTTTAAGCTATTCTCATCTCCACCATAGACGCTCAACTAGCCAATCTTAATCAGTCTTTAGCTAGCCAACAATCCAGTTTTAATAATGCCTCAATCCATCTTACTTCTGCTTTCACTAATGCTTTGAGTTTCCAATGCCAAGTTATCATTGATGAAGTGAGAGGAATGTTGAACCAAGCTAAACCCATCAATGCTGCACCTACCATTGACATGACCCATAATTTTACATCCTCAATCTCAAACAACAATGCCATTATAGTCTCATCCATGCCATCAGTCTTAGATGCTAACCTTACCTCTTCTTTGAATCCTTTTCAAAGCAAGAAAAATCCCACCTTTTTTGCTATTAAAAGACCTTCGAACCTCAACATTGATGCACTAGAGCAAACCCTCACAATGGAAAAAGGGCAGAAGAAGAGCAATACCTCTACTCCCCTTGCCTCTACTGAATGGAAGGATACGGACACCCACACTCCCCTTGTTGATGTCGAGCAAGAGAGTATAGAGGTAGCTAGCATGACTAGTAGGCAACCCTTGAATCCTCAATGAAGGGCTTTCATAGATTTGGGAGTTCCATTAGCAGCAGTTTATAAGAAGGCTTTGAAGGCAAGAATGGTAAAACCCTTGGAGCCAAGAGTCCCTCCCAATCCCTTACCAAAGAGCTACCACCCTAATGAGTATTGCAAATATCATCAAGGAGCGTAGAAGTAAACCAATGCATCTAATTGATAGTGGAGATATCATCCCCCTAAAGCAAGACCCAAGACCTTAATTCAACCTTGAGTAGCATAACATGGAGGAGTTCAAGCCTAGCTAATATGACCTGTCTTAGGTTGAATTCCAGATCTAAGTTTGAGTTTGAGCCTAAGCCTAAAAGTATGAGTCTGAGTTTGAGTATGAGTCTGAGTCTAAGCCTAAGACTAAAAGTCTAAGCTTAAGTCTGAGTCTAAATCTGTCATTTTATTTTGTCAACCATATCAGTCCTTTTTTTGTTATTTTATAACAAAGTTTCCTTTATAGTAATGTATCTATGTTTTCTTTTCATTATTTATGCATTAACTTTCTTATCTTCCTTGATTGAGTCTTACATGGATGAGCTTAAAAAAAAAAAAAGAAAAAAGTAAAGAAAAGAAAAGAAAATGAAGAAAAAAGGGGTAAAGATTAAATCCACCACAATTAGCATTGATCAAAATGTGGGGTGTCCTCATTCTCTCGAATCAATAAATGCTTCATAAGCTCTTAACCAAAGAAGGAACTCTCATCAAATAGTTGAAGCATAAGAAGCAAGTAAATTTAATTACCTATTGCACAATTGGGTAATCAAATGTTGCACCTCAATAAGGGGCAACAAGTTCAAAGAAAAACCTAGAATTCAAAGATCAGAACCTCTTGACATGAAGAAAAATTACAAATCATGGTGGAATGCTTTCTCCCAAATTTCATTAATCCAAGCTCGCTAAGTTGAAAATCTGAAAGGGCAGCTTAGGCGAAAGTTAGAGCTAAAAAAAAAAAGGATAGAGAGAAAGAGAGAAAGCTCATCCAAGTCACTTTCCCCCATGTCCAAAGTTGTTAAACTATCAATCTGTCTGGTCTCATGTCTCCAAAGTCATCTTTCCTTATCAAAGGCTCATTCTTTAAAGTTATGTTGTCTTCTATGCCCTTATCTTACAATAGGGCCATGTCTTCCCAGAACGTCATCATTTGTTGTCAATCCATCCCATCACTTAGTTCAAAGAGTTAATACATATCTCTAGTCCATCACATCCCTATCTCTCATTTAGGACCATGACCCCCGAGTTGTCTTCCTCCATTAGCCCTTTAGCCATTCCTAAGGGCTCTTTATTTTAGCCAGTGCAATCAGTGTGTCATTAAGTTAAACCAATTAAGTGTCACTCCAAGAGTCTCTTCAATCTCAAACAACCAGAAAAGCTTGACTAGCTCTTTTCCATGATTTATGTTACAAAAAGCAAAACCATACAACCTCCATGATTCTTTTTAAAAGTTTTAGCTTACCTTCAAACCATTCCTGAACTTTTTTATCCCAAGCCTCATTTGCAAATCATACCATCATTTCAAGCTCAAGTCACATACCACCCTTTTTTTTTTGGCAAAATCTCATCACAAGCATAACCAAAAATCCCAAGTCTCTCAAGACTCACCACCTCTAAATTCAGTTTCCTTGGCAAAACCAGAACTTGAGGCATATCTCCTAAAGCTTATCATCCTCAACTCAATTAAGAAGGACTTGAACCAGTCAAGGCCTATCTCATGATCTTTGAAAGATTAAATTGTCAAAACAACATAATCCCTGAGAATCAAAGCCTCTTAAAGCTTGCAAACTATTCTGATACAACCATGTCAAATGGCAAACCCTTATCCATGAGCCTATGGTATCCTTGTGGCCAAAACTTGTAGCACTATACTTGAGCCAAAGCTAGCCATTGAAAGCATCCTCGTAGAAAACTATCCTCAACACATCGAAGCCTTCACCTTGAAGCCCAAATTTAGAAGCCTTCACCATGAAGCTCAAAACCAAAAGCCTTCACCATGAAGCCCAAAACCAAAAGCCATCGCCATGGAGCTCAAATCTAGAAGCCTTCACCTTGAAGCCCAAATTTAGAAGCCTTCACCATGAAGTCTAAAACTAAAAGCCATCGCCATGAAGGCCAAACCAAGAAGCCTTTGCCATGAAGCCCAAACCAAGAAGCCTTCACCATAAAATCCAAACTAAGAAGCCTTCACCATAAAGCTCACTCCCAAAAAGCTTTCACCATGAAGCCCACTCCCAAAAGGCCTTCATTTATGAAACCTATGATCTCCTCTAAGGCAAATCTAATCGAGCCTTCCAAATTGATTGCTTAGCCTGACCTTTTCCTCTAAGCTAGGATTAGTCCCCAAGGTCTAGCATCCTAACCTAATCTGTTGGACAAAATCTAAAAAAAAAAAAAAAACTAGCCAAACCTTCCAAATGAACTCACCAAAAGGCCATAACTTGACCGAGCATCTAATATAATCTCTCACAAAGCCAAACTAGACTGAGCTTCCAAATGAACCTAGTTGAACCTAACTCAACCTTCTAAGATAATGCACTCATTCTAAATAAATCTCCCCTAAAGCTAAAACTAGAAGGCCATAACTGACCAAGCCAATTGCCAGACCTGACCTTCCCTAAAACTAGACCAGATCTAAACCCTATCGTCTCAAAGGACTTGAACCTCCTATTCAAGCTTTCCAATTCAGCCTTAAGCTAAACATTATTGCAAACTGGACACACCTAAACCCTGCCCGACCTCTTCTAACTATACTTGGTTTGACCACCCAAAGTGACTTTAATAATAGCCATTAACTAGCTAGCCTCATACCTAACATGCCCATTTCACCTCTAAGCTAGCCGATCAGCCAAACAAAAAAAAAAAAAAAAGAGCCAAACAGCTTTCCTTTATCATCCTAAAGTGGGGGCACATTCCTTCTAAATATTCACCTTTCCAAAGGGGGGCATCTTTCTCCTAGAAGCTTATCACTCTCCTATCAATCTAACCCTTCACAGGTTCAAGGTATCTGATCATTGCATAGTCAGATGCATTTCATAATAGAACAAGTTGTAAGTTAGACTTTCGAATCAAAATGGATCATCTTAGACTTCTGAATCAAAATGAATCATCTTTTTCCTACCAGACAAGGTCGTCATTATTCCTACCAGACAAGAACATTATTTTTTAGCTCCAACTAGAAAGGAAAACCTTAGGATTCATACCTTTGTGAGGCCTCGCTTAAGCACCGGTCCGATCCGCCGAGGAATCGAAATGCTCTTCAGGAGAAACTCCACGATTGGAACTGGCTATGAGTTCAGAAAATTGATCTTTGTAATTTGAAAATGTGAAAGTGAGTCGCCACTTTAATTTATTTATTTTAATTGGGAAAATTAAAGAAAACCCAACACGATTGACTCCAAAATTTGATTTATCCCAATGGAAAATGCACCAATCCACGAGTGACTAAGGAGGATTCGGGGATCAAGTTTTGGTAATTACACAATTAAGAAAATGTTATTTTATTTAGTTTGGCTAAAAATGCAAAATAACTCTTAAAAAATGAATTTTTGTGTATGCATGAACAGGAATATAATGACGAATGAACATATATATATATGTATATATATATATATATATATATATATATATATATATATATATATATATATATATATATATATATATATATATATATATATATATATATATATATATATATATGATGTGATGGAACGATAATAATAAATAAATAGGCAAGATAAATTGATGTGAGCAAATTATTATACCCTAGCCCTTATGACTAAATATAGGATGATTAAGGGGTCAAACACTGGGAAAAATGATGAATTTATTATTAACCGAACAAATAATAAGATGAATAGGCAAGGAATAATTGGAGTTTGAGTAACTAATTAACTACTAATTTAATTATAAATTACTAATATCTAAATAAATCAATAGTTATTAAACAATTTCTAGAAAGAGAATATGTTAGAATTACAATTTAAATATAAATCAATGAACTTCTAACATGTATATAAAATAAGATTATGAATGAGTTGATTGGAGAATTAACCTGAAATCTTTAAAAGCTTATCGCTAAGTCAATTAAAGGTATTTTTGAATAGACTTACACACATTCTCATGTCAATGTAAATGTAAATAAAAACCATGAAGTTCAATGTTAATTCTTTTTATCCCTTTAGAAGTAGATTCTAATTAATCTTTTAACTTAAGTGATATCAATTACTTTTCCATTAAGAATTTCAATTCTCATTGCAAATTCTTAACTAACATATTACATATGGTGATTAAGCATATATAACAGCTATTAAGAACTTAATTGAAGCCAAATCAATCATTCATTAACAAAATATTAAAATGAAGTTCATAGACTAAATTTGCATTGCAATTCTAACCACAAGTACTTTAGCCTTGATGCATTGTTAGATATCTTATAAAAAGAAAATTAAACATTCAATCATCAAAGAAATAAAATAGATTAAATAAAGAAAAAGTTATAGAAATCTTTTACTATCACTTTTCAAGATTAGAAGCCTTGATACAAGAATAGTTTCCCAAAGTGCTGTACTTGAAAGTGCTAAAACTTGTAAGATCTCCCTTTTTCTTCTTAATACAATACTCTCTACTTGTATTATGATTTTTTAGATTTCCTAGATTTTCCAGATGTCTTTTACAGAGAAAACTTCAACTATTTAAAGGCTTTGAACAGTTAAAAGTCATAACATTTCATAAAGGAATGCAATACTTCATGAAAGGTCACCTAATAACTGCTTTAGACACTTCAAGGCCATTTTGGGCAATTTAGATGGCAGAATTAGACTTTGAAGTCTTCATGAAAGTTGTAGACCTTTTTATCAGCTTTTCATAGCCTATTGAATTGTTTCAATCTGAGTTGTGTAGAGGAAGTTATGACTGAAACATTGTAAACTATTCGTGAAGAAATGCAACACTTTGTGAAAAGTCACCTAATATCTGCTTCAGAAACTTCAAGGGCATTTTGGCCAATTCAATGAAAAAATTAGACTTCAAGGTCTTCATGAAAGTTTTAGGCTTTTTTATCAGCTTTCCATAGCCTCTTGAATCATTTCAATCCGAGTTGTGTAGAGGAAGTTATGACTGAAACATTGTAGACTATTCGTGAAGAATCCTGTCTTTTGGTGTGTGCTGACTCGGCACCAACTCATCCTCCACTCAACAACTCGGCAAAGCAGCCATTGGTGCCGGGTCAGCACACTTGGTGACGACTCAGCACCAGTGAATTCCAAAATTTGATGTCTTTTTATATTTGACTCTTCTAGGAACCTCCAATACCTCCCATAACTTACTAAAACTAATAAAATACTCTCAAAACCATCAGGTTAAGGAGAAATCTTGAGAAAATGTTAGTAAAATAAATATTAAGGGAATAAAACACAAAATGCATCATAATATACTAAACATATACCTAAAAAGCAACTAAAATGCACCTGAAATAACACTAAATCTATACCATTTTACTTCACATCATAAATCCTACTTAATTATTACAATATCAAAACAAATGAAATAAAGGGGATCTTTCCTCTAGCCCTTATGCGTACTAGAAAAAGCACACATTCCCCAACTAAACTAAAAATAAAATCATAAATAAAAGATTAATTAAAATAAAAAGGACTAAATATTGATAAAAAGATTTTTGGAGTTGATGCCCTTCAGAATGGCAGCCTGCGTATCCTATCGAATAGGAATCAAACCCCACGCAGTTCTCCCTTCTTGTGAAGGAGGAGTTTTAAAATGTGTTGGTTTGCTTATTAACTTAATTCTGACTCTTAAATTAATAAGTTTTTAGATCTTTTCAGTTTTAGACCTAAAGAGAATTCTAGATCTGAATTTAGAATTTTGAAAATAAAAAAGGATTATACCTTTGCTTTTCTTGGCTTTCGAATGAATAGAGCTAGTTTTGCTCTGGATCTCAACTCCACCTTGAATTGAAAGGAAACTTGGAATCTGGATCTAGAAGCAACAAGTGTGTTTGGAAAGCGTTTGAAGTGTGTTGGAAAGTGTCAAATGAGCTTGAAATGTATTGGAATGCATTGGAATGTCTCAAATGCCTTGGAAGTCCTGCCAAATGAGGCTAGAGGAGGCTCCTATTTATAGAGCTGCCAGGGGAGGTTTTGGCGGTATGGACGGCGGCACGACCGACGCACCGGCTGTCTGGGCAGCTCAGGAGGCGTGCCGCCTGCCAACCTGCTGGCACCAATTCAATGTTGCCTGTGGCGGCATGGCAGGAGTGCTGCCCTGCCGGCGGCACTAAGTGCATGCCTCCTTCTGGGCGGCACAGCAAGCATGCCTCCCGGACAACAGCATGCCACTCGTGCGATTCGACCTATTTCTGTCTATTTCAGGCCCGTTTCAGTTTCGATTCGAGCTTGGTTTGATCCTATGGGTTCGTAACTGAAAGATGGTCGACTAGAGGTGAAAGATTCAGGAAATTTATTTTTTCGATGGGGCACTGCCCCCTTGACCCCTGTCTGCTAACTGGCTAGCGGAACCGCCATATGTGTAGCGCCCTATTCCTAGTAGGTGTCAAGCTGCAGCCGAATCAAGAGGTGTAAATTTGAGGGTTCACAACTGCCCCCTCATCAGAATTGTCTTTAAGGAGAAGGCGATTCTGATGATAGTGAACCCAGTGAAGAGATGCCATGTCAGACTTTGGGCTTGTGCTCTTGCAACATCAGATTTTTGGCTTATATATTCTTTTGCTATATCAGATTCTAGGCTATACCATGTCAGATTCTAGGTTATACCGTGTCAGACTCTAGGCTTGTGATATCTGCTTGTGCTTATCATGCATAAGGACATCCATGCTTTGTGCAAACTGAACCTTATGAAGGACAAACATGGTATAAAGATATGAACCTTTCGGGAGAGGGCCCATAGGATAAATGTGGTTTTGTCAATGGCTTAGTGTTGGATGTGAGAGTGGTGATCTTCAATTAAGGCTATATGTCTAGCCTAATTGTTTAGAGGTAAAGATGATTTGGCGAATTTTAATCAAGGCTATCTATTTTGCCTAGACTTTGAAAGATTTGGAGATTTGGTCCACCTAGGGAATTCAAATTGGTTTAGCAAGGCCATCTATTCGACCCTACTATTGGGGAGATTATGATCAAAGTTATCTGTATGACTTTGATGTTTGGGAAGATTGGGATCAAAGCTATCTATTTAGCTTTGGTGGTTGGGAGGATTATAGTCAAAGCTATCTATTTGGCTTTGTTGGTTGGGAAAGTTGGGATCAAAGTTATCTGTTTGGCTTTGATGGTTGGGAGGATTATAGTCAAAGCTATATGTTTGGCTTTGTTATTAGAAAAGCTAGGATCAAAGCTGTCTGTTCGACTTTGGTGTTAGAAGGATTGGGATCAAAGCTATTTGTTCAACTTTGGTGTTAGATTTACAGAAAGTTATGTCTCTAAAAGACGATAGGTGTGGGAATGTTAACATGGGTGGTTCAACTCGGTTTGCCCATTGAAAGTTATGGTTGAGGATTAGTCCTTATAGGGGAAAGGTCTTGGCTAAGGAGGGTAGGTCTGGTTTAGGAAATCCATTTAAAAGGCTTAGTCTGATTTTGCCTTAAGGGAGATCATAGGCTTCATAAATAAAGGCCTTTTGGGAGTGGGATTCATTATGAAGGCTTTTGGGGAGTGGGCTTCATAGTGAAGGCTTTTGGATCTAAGCTTCATGGTGAAGGCTTTTTGGGAGTGGACTTCATGGTGAAGGCTTTCTGGGAGTAGGCTTCATTGTAAAGGCTTTTGGATCTAAGCTTCATGGCGAAGGCTTTTTGGGAGTGGACTTCATGGTAAAGGCTTTTTGGTTTAGGCTTTATGATGAAGGTTGTTGGTCTTGGGCTTCATGGTGAAGGATTTTAGTTTTAGGCTTCATGGTGAAGGCTTATAGGTCATGTGCCTCTTAACAAAGGCTTCTTGGTTTGAAGGTAGGTTGAAACCTCTGGATTTAAGCTCCTTGATGAAGGCTTTTGGATTGAAGGCTTTTGGATTTGGGCTTCTTAATGAAGGCTTCTGGGTTAGGCTTCTTGATGAAGACTTTTGGTTTAGACTTCTTGATGAAGGCTTCTGGATTTGGGCTTTTTGATGAAGGCTTTTGGATTTGGGCTTCTTAATGAAGGATTTTGGATTTGGGCTTCTTGATGAAGGCTTTTGGATTTGGTCTTCTTAATGAAGGCTTTTGGATTTGGGCTTCTTGATGAAGGCTTTTGGTTTAGACTTCTTGATGAAGGCTTCTGGATTTGGGCTTTTTGATGAAGGCTTTTGGATTTGGGCTTCATGGCGAAGGCTTTTGGGTCATGTGCTTCTTAACGAAGGCTTCTTAGTTTGAAGGTAGGTTGAAACTTCTGAAAGAATCATGGAGGTTGTATGATTTTGCTTTTTATAGCATGAATCATGGAAAAGAGCAAGTCAAGCTTTTCTTGTTGTTTGAGATTGAAGAGACTCTTGGAGTGACACTTAATTGTAAATTACATTAGTTGACACAAAGAGCCCTTAGGAATGGTTAAATGGCTAGTGGAAGAAGATAAATTGGGGATCATACTTCCAAATGAGAGATAAGGATGTGATAGACTGGAGATATGTATGAGGGATTGTGCCTTAGCTCTTTGAGCTAAGCGACGGGATGGATTGATAACAGATGATGACCTAGGAAGACATGCCCCCATTATAGGATAAGGGTATAGAAGATTGTATATCCTTAGAGAATAAACCTCTGGTTAGGAAGGATGACAAATTGATTAAAGATGATTTGATAACTTTGGACATGAGGAAAGATGACTTGGATGAGCTTTCTCTCTCTCTCTCTCTCTCTCTCTCAACTCTAACTTTTGCCTAAGCTACCCTTTTTGGGTTTTCAGCTTAGCAAGCTTGTATTTAGGAGAAAATATTCCACCATGATTTGGGCTGCTGCTTTGAGGGGCTCTGGCCTTTGAATTCTAGATTTGACAAAGGTCTTTTATGAACTTATTGACCTTGTTGAGGTGCATTGTTTGATTACCTAATGTGCAATGGGTAATTCCTTTTGATTTGCTCTTTGTGCTTCAATTATTTGATGAGAGGTCCATTACTTGACCTTTTTTGATTAGCACCTCAAATTCTGACTTATGCTAATTATGGTGGATTTGACTGTTTGTTCATTTCTCTCTTTTTTCCTCTTTTCTTTTTCTCTTTTTTTTTTCTTTTTTTTTTTTTATGGCTCATCCATGCTGGACTAAACAAAGAAGACAAAAAGAAAATGTATATGCATTACTACAAAGAAAACTTTATTGCAAGATGATAAAAGAAACCGCTATAGTTTACGTGAATAAAGAAAAATAAGATGACAGACTCCGACTTAGATTTGGGCTCAGACTTAGACTCAAGTTAAGAATTGGAATTCAATCTCAGATAGGTCAGATTAGCTGAACTTGAACTTACTCTATGACATGCCTTGTAGGGCTGAGGTAAGGTGCGGTTAAGTTAGGACTAGATTCCTCATCACTATTCAGGTTGGTGGTGGGGAATTTAGCTTGAAATGATTGACTTTGGATGCAATCTTCAACTTTTGATGCAGTTGCAACCAAAGCTTTGAAGGTGGGTAGGTATTGTGTTAACAAGTGGGCTTTATAGGCAAGAAGTAGATTATTGACAATGATATCCACTTGTTCTTGCTTGGTTGGCCTGTTTACCATTTGAGCAGCTTTAGCCCTCCACCTTGTAAGGAGCATAGAGAAGGATTCATCTGGAAGTTACTTTGTGGTTTCTAAGTCCTTTCTTGTAATGTCCATTTCACTATTGTAGTGGTACTGTTCAACAAATGCCTTGCAAATGTCCTCCCAAGTCTGTTTTTGGGTATCATCTAAGTTAATGAACCATTTTAGGGCAGGATCAGTGAGAGTTTGCTGAAAGAGTTGAGCAAGGAGCTCATTGTTGATACCAAAAGGATGCATTTCCCCCACATACATCTTTAAATGGATTTTGGGGCAAGTAGTACCATCAAATTTGTCCAAATTCGGCATCTTGAACTTTGGTGGAACTCTTGCATTGGGAAATAAGCTCAGGGAGCCTGTATCAACCAGGTTCTCTTTCTTCTTTAGATTCTTTAGCATTTTTTCCATGTGCTTCACTTTTTCGATGAAGGCTTTGATTTCAGGGTTGACTTCCTTCCTTTAGAAAGGATCCGTGGGTTCGAAAGTGAGAGTAGGGGTGAAATTTGGTGGTTGAACTATCATAGGTTGATAGAGTGAGTTGTTTCTGAGGAATTCAGGTGATGGAAAAGGTAGTGGTTGGGTCATTTCAGTGTTTGCAGGTTCTTTGTCTTTAGATACAACTTTGGAAGTGGATCCATAAACAGGATAAAAGGCGGGTTTTGGGTAAGCTTTGAATGGTTTTGGGTCAGTTGGGTTTTGAGCCAGGGAGGCCTATTCCAGCATGGTACGGACATCCTCCATGATAGCCTTCCTTTGGGCTTCGAGCATGTCTTGGAAAAGGGTTTCTTGCCTCTTCATCAGGGTCTCTTGCTGTTCAGAGAGCTTAGCAAGAAGCTCGTTAAAGATTTCATCAGCTCTAGTAGCAGTGACTTCACCTTCAGCAATAAACATTTTGTCAACCTTTGAAATGGAAAAGGAACTGGGTTAGTATCAAGCTTTGGAAAAAGGGTTATGGGGAGGTGTGACAAACCAAAGGATCTTAGGTTTAAAGATGAGGGTAGAGGTGTATGATGTTAGCTAGGTATGTATTTAACTAACGGAGTTAGGTTAGATTTTAACTTTGGGTGGGTAGATCAGATTTTAGCTTTGAGTGGCTAGGTCAGAATTTAGCTTGGGGTGGTTTGGTCAGATTTTAGCTTTGAGTGGGTAGATCAGAATTTAGCTTTGGGCGATTGGGATGAATGGTTTACCATGGGCTAAAGGATAGAGTGACCATAGGTTTTGGGATTGGGTATGGATGTACCATGGACTTGGATGTTGGGTGCACCATGGGTTTGGTAATAGTTAGATAATAGGCTAGATTAGATCATGGCCTTAGATGGGCCATGGGCTTGGATAGTAATGTAAGAGATGAAACCTAGTCAGCATTTAGTTTAGGTAAGGATTAGAGTGATGCTAAGTCATTATTTAGCTTTGGTAAGGATGGTTAAGGATAATGCTATATCAATGTTTAGCTTAGGTAAGGACTATGAAAGATGAAAGCTAGATCAGTGTTTAGCTTGGGTAAGAGTTGTGAAAGATGAAAGCTAGGTTAGTATTTAGCTTTGGTAAGAATTATGAAAGATAAAGCTATGTTAGTGTTTAGCTTGGATAAGAATTATGGAAAAGGATGAGGGTACCATAGATGAGTTTATTTTTACCATGAGTTTGACATGGGTTTGGATAGGACTAGATCATGGGTTTAGGTGAACCATAAGTTTTGGGCTTTGACCATGGGTTTAGGTGGACCATGGGCTTTGGGTTTTAACCATGGATTTAGATGGACCATGGGTCATGAGCTTTAGGTGTTGACCATGGGTTTAGATGGACCATGGGCTTTGGGTATTGACCATGGGTTTAGATGGACCATGGGCTTTGGGTGTTGACCATGGGTTTAGGTGAACCATAGGTTTTAGGTATTGACCATGGGTTTAGGTGGACCATGGGCTTTGGGTGTGAAGGTGTTTGGATAGGTTTTTGACTCTTCACAAGGTTCAAGCTATGCATGTACGCATGAATGAAAAGGTTTCATGATAATGATATACCAAGTTCAGTATTATGGTGCATAAAATCCTAAAGGAAGGTTTTATGAGTCATTACATGAAAGGGTTAGGGTGGTTTGAATGGAACCCATCACACTAAAGATGCGATATACCTAACCACATGTGAGACAAGGAGCCTTGCGTGGGTCTAATGGTACGTGCATACTCGTTACATCTCTAAAAGGATTAGAGGATACGTCGTGGGTTGGATGATTTCACTATCGACAAGCAGACCTAAGGAAGGTTGCCCACTCGATGTTACTTTCTATCTTTTGTTTTCCTAGGAAGCTAGAGTTTTTTAGACACAGAGTCCAATGTAGTGATGCATGAAAGAGTTATTTTGCTTTTAAAGCCAAACTTGGTATTATACCAAAAGTAATCCACTTTATCTTTTATTTTGAAAAAGACTTTAAGTCCCCAGTGGAGTCACCAACTGTGAGGCCTCGCCCGAGCACCGGTCCAATCCACTGAGGAATCGAAATGCTCTTTGGGAGAAACTCCACGATTGGAACTGGTTGTGAGTTTAGAAAATTGATCTTTGTAATTTGAAATTGTGAAAGTGAGTCACCACTTTAATTTATTTATTTTAATTGGGAAAATTAAAGAAAACCCAACATGATTGACTCCAAAATTTGATTTATCCTAATGGAAAATGCACCAATCCACGAATGACCAAGGAGGATTTGAGGATCAGGTTTTGGTAGTTACACAATTAAGAAAATGTTATTTTCTTTAGTTTGGCTAAAAATGCAAAATAACTCTTAAAAAATGAATTTTTGTGTATTCATGAACAGGAATATAATGATGAATGAACAGATATATATATATATATATATATATATATATATATATATATATATATATATATATATATATATATATATATATATATATATATATATATATATATATATATATATATATATATATATATATGATGTGATGGAATGATAATAATAAATAAATAGGTAAGATAAATCCTACTTAATTATAACAATATCAAAACAAATGAAATAAAGGGGATCTTTCCTCTAGCCCTTATGGGTACTAGGAAAAGCACACATTCCCCAACTAAACTAAAAATAAAATCATAAATAAAAGATTAATTAAAATAAAAAGGACTAAATATTGATAAAAAGATTTTTGGAGTTGATGCCCTTTAGAATGGCAGCCAGCGTATCCTATCGAATAGGAATCAAACCCCACGCAGTTCTCCCTTCTTGCGAAGGAGGGGTTTAAAAATGTGTTGGTTTGCTTATTAACTTAATTTTGACTCTTAAATTAATAAGTTTTTAGATCTTTTCAGTTTTAGACCTAAAGATAATTCTAGATCTGAATTTAGAATTTTGAAAATAAAGAAGGATTATACCTTTGCTTTTCTTGTCTTTTGAATGAATGGAACTAGTTTTATTCCGGATCTCAACTCCACCTTGAATTCAAAGGAAACTTGGAATCTGGATCTAGAAGCAACAAGTGTGTTTGGAAAGCGTTTGAAGTGTGTTGGAAAGTGTCAAATGAGCTTGAAATGTATTGGAATGCGTTGGAATGTCTCAAATGCCTTGGAAGTCGTGCCAAATGAGGCTGGAGGAGGCTCCTATTTATAGAGCTGCCAGAGGAGGTTTCGATGGTATGGATGGCGGCGTCGGCGTGGCGCCGGCAGCATAGGCTGCACTACCGACGCGCTGGCCGTCTGGGTGGCACGGGTGGTGTGCCGCCTACCTGCCTGCCGGCACCAATTCGGTGCCGCCTGTGGCGGCACGGCAGGAGTGCTGCCCTACCGGTGGCACCAAGTGTATGCCTCCTTCTGGGCGGCACAGTAAGCTTGCCTCCCAGACAACAGCGCGCCACTCGTGCGATTCGACCTATTTCCATCCATTTTGGGCCCGTTTCAGTTTCGATTCGAGCTTGGTTTGATCCTGTGGGTTTGTAACTGAAAGATGGTCAACTGAAGGTGAAAGATTCAGGAAATTTATTTTTTCGATGGGGCACTGCCCCGCACCCCGCAAGGGGTGCTGCCCCCTTGACCCCTGCCTGCTAACCGGCTAGCGGGACCGCCGTATGCGTAACGCCCTATTCCTAGTAGGTGTCAAGCTGTAGCCGAATCAAGAGGTGCAAAGGGTTCACAACCTTAAATCTAAATTAGGTATCTCTTTCGATCAGGACTCATCCTAAGATAGCCTTAGGATTTATACCTTAAATTTGAATTAGGTATCCCTTTTGATCAAACCCACCCTAAGGTAGCCTTAGGATTTATACCTTAAATCTAAATTAGGTATCCCTTTTGATCAAACCCATCCTAGGATAGCCTTAAGATCCATACCTTAAATCTGAATTAGATATCTTTTTTAATCGGACTCATCCTAGGATAGTCCTAGGATCCATACCTTAAATCTGAATCAAATATCTCTTTTAATCGGACTCATCCTAGGATAGTCCTAGGATCCATACCTTAAATCTAAATTAGATATCTCTTTTAATTGGACTCATCCTAGGATAACCCTAGGATCCATACCTTAAATCTGAATTAGGTATCTCTTTTAATCGGACTCATCCTAGGATAGCCCTAGGATCCATACCTTAAATCTAAATCAAGTATCTCTTTTAATCAGACTCATCCTAGGATAGCCCTAGGATCCATACCTTAAATCTAAATCAAGTATTGCTTTTGATCCGACTCATCCTAGGATAGCCCTAGGATCCATACCTTAAATTTGAATCAAGTATCTTTTTTATTCTGACCCATCTTAGCATAGCCCTAGGATCCATACCTTAAATTTGAATCAAGTATCTCTTTTGATCGGACTCATCCTAGGATAGCCCTAGGATCCATACCTTAAATATGAATTAGGTATCTCTTTTGATCGGACTCATCCTAGGATAGCCCTAGGATCCATACCTTAAATTTGAATTAGGTTCATCCTAGGATAGCCTTAGGATCCATACCTTAAATCTAAATTAGGTATCTCTTTTAATCAAACTCATTCTAGGATAGCCTTAGGATCCATACTTTAAATCTGAATTAGGTATCCTTTTTGATCGAACCCATCCTAGACAGTCTTAGGATTCATACCTTAAATATGAATTAGGTATCCCTTTTTATCAAACCCATCCTAAGATAGCCTTAGGATTCATATCTTAAATCTGAATTAGGTATCTCTTTTAATCATACTCATCCTAAGATAGCCATAAGATTCATACCTTAAATCCAAATTAGGTATCCCTTTTGATCAGACCCATCCTAGGATAGCCTTAGGATTTATACCTTAAATCTAAATTAGGTATCTCTTTTAATCAGACTCATCCTAAGATAGCCTTAGAATTCATATCTTAAATCTGAATTAGGTATCCATTTTGATCAGACCCATCCTAGGATAGCTTTAGGATTCATACCTTAAATTTGAATTAGGTATCCCTTTTAATCAGACCATCCTAGGATAGCCTTAGGATCATTTCACCCATAAATTTTTAGATCATCTAGGCATCCCTATGGTTCCTTTTTTCACCACTTTTTTAAAAAAAATCAACCATTTTCATCCAAACATGTCTAGATGCTGACTTAGGCATCCATCTGGTTCATCTTACCATCCCTCATTCTAGGGTTCACTATCATCAGAATCACCTTTTGCTCAAAGCCAATTCTAATGAGGGGGCATATGTGAACCCTCAAATTTGTACCTTTAGGATTCGGCAGTAGCTTGACACTTGCTAAGATTCATGCACTACGCATACGGAGGTCCCGCTAGCTGATTAGCCGGTAGAGGTTAAGGAGGCAGCGCTCCGTTGAAAAATATTTTATTGAAACTTGCACCTTCAGATGATTAGCACTTGATTATGAACCCATAAAATCAAATTGGGCTCAAATTGGATAAAAAACAGATGAGAACGGGCAGAAAGACGAAATGCGATAACCCGCAGGCCTGCTGTGGTAACTCGCAGTGTGGTTACCGCAGGGGTCCTTGCGCTAGCCAATTAGCTACCACAGCCGGCTCTATGGTAACCATAAAGCACTCTGCAGTTATTGCGGCCAACGCACCAGTTACCGCACTGAGTCCTTTTCAGACTCCTACTCGAAACTATTAATTTTTAGACCCAAACTCCTCCTATAAATACCTTACACCTCATAACAGCTGAAGACATACAAGTACATGCTTTTATACTCTCCATAAAGCTTTGAAAGTCCTATTTCTAGGCTTTTCAATCATTAAAACCCTCTTCCTAAACCTCCAAATCTCTAAAATCTCATTCTAAAAACTTCCTCCATCACATAAAATTCCATTCATAAGTTTCCTAATCATCTCAAAACCCCATTCACAAGCCTCCTATTCAACTCAAAATTCTATTCTTAAACTTCCTAATCAAGAAAAGGTTCAATTCAAGCCCTTTATTTGAAAAGAAATTAATGGTTCTCAAGCAAAGGTGTTATCCAAGTGTTCACACTGTTCAAGAGTCCTTCTTCCAAAAGGAGTGCTCGTGATATCCCTAGGCCAAGGTGGAACTTAGATCTGGTGCCAAGCTCACTCCTTACGTTTCTCATCGACGTAAGCCAAAGGTAAAAGTTCTTTCCTTTTCCTTTTCAATTTCAATTTCAAGATCTAAATCTAAAAAGATTTAAATTTTGCTAATTAAAATCTGACCTAATTAACAAATCTCTAAGCCCTTTAAAATCAATCAAAACATGATAACAAAGGCAATGACTTAAAAACCCCTCCTTTGTAAGAAGGGAGAACTGCGTGGGGTTTGATTCCCATTTAAAGGGATACGCAGGCTTGCCGTCTCTAAGGCATTCAATTTTGCTAAAATTAACAACTTCTTCTCTCTGTCACCTTCTTCATATGGCTTAGGATTGAAATTATTTTTCTTAAATAAAAATTGAAATTTTAACTCTTTTTATTATAATTTTTTTAATCCTCTCTTTCTTATTTTAGTTGTTTAGATTATTTGGGGAATGTGTGCTTTTCCTAGAAGGCATAAGGGCTAGAGGAAAGATCCCTTGATTTTTGTATTTTGACTTGTAATAGTTTTAAGTAGTTTCTCCCTTATCTTTTTGCATCTTGTGATTATCATTATCTCATATTTGTCATGCATTTCACGAGTAATATTTATTTCATACATCATATTATATTTATTCATGCATATATAAAAAACTTCTTTTTATAAAAGCCATTTTGTATTTAAGTCAAAATAATTTTTTTTTGTATTGTTTTAACCAAAACCTAGTCTCTGAGCCATCTTTAGTCATTAGAGGACTAGTGCTTTCTCCTTGGGATAAATGTTATAATTTTAGAGTCAATCAAATTAGGTTTTTCCTTTAATTTTCCCAACTAAAATAAACAAAATTAAAGTGGTGACTCCCTTTGCAAATTACAACTTCCAAAAATACAATTTTTCTGAACTCATAGCGAGTTCCAATCGTGATATTTCTCCCAAATGGGCATTTTTTATTCCCTTTAGCGGATTGGACTAAGTGCTCGGGTGAGGCCTCACAGTTACAGCTGGTTCTCCCCCAAACCTAAACCAGGGTATGACATCTCTTTATTGCTAGTCTCAAGATCAACCTTCTTCTCCTTGGTATTCAAGCTCATGAATCCATGCATCTCTTTTGTCTCTTAATTTAGATTTTTTGATGAAAAATGAGATATAGAAGAACTGTTTATATATGGAGTAGATAGAAAAAGACTTCAAATAGTCTTGTAATTTCAAAATCCCCAATCTTAAAAAAAATCATCATTAATTCACCTATGTTTGAATTCTTGAGGAATAACTTATAGTTAGCTTTCCATAACCATTCCATAATATTTGGTATGATAATTTAGATGATAGTGGGTTTTGGATTAGGATTTTTATTTCATAATTTAGATTTAAATGGAAATGAGCTAGATAAACGTTCTTAATTTCATGTCATTATGGTAAGTGTTATATGTTTTCTTTTTTTTAGACTTTTTATGTTCTACTGATTATGATTTTTTTTTTGGACTAAACCTATGTTTTGGGTTTTTTGTTTTAATATTCCTCTTTTGTGACTTCTTTATGAATTTTATAATTAATTGTGTATTTATAAACAATTAAGTTTTAACAAATCATGCTTAGAGATGAGATTGGAGCAGAAGCCTAATGGATTTTTAATATTAGGGTTTTTTTTTAATTATTGACAACAATTCAAGAGCTTATAATTACTCATATGGACCTAGCTTCACCAGTGTTTGTAGGTATAGTTAAGGATAGTGGGTTGATAAACAACTGTGATTTGATCTCTTTTAAAGATAAGAGTATTGTTGAGCTATTCAGATAACCATGGAAGAGAAATAGAAGAGATAGAGAGGAAGAGAGAGGTAGAATATAGAGATCAACAAATTAAAAGAGAGAGACATAGAGAAAGAAAAGAGTCAGTGTGCGAGGGAGAGAGAAAAGAAGTCTGATATGGCATTATTGATAATAGTATATGCCCTATGAGCCATATAATAGTTATGTAATAGTAGATAATAATTCCCAATGACATTATAAATAAATTTATTATGTGAAAGGGGTTTCATATTATTGAATATAGTCTGTAAGTATTTGTAAGAGGATCTATTCTTATATATTGAGAATATGAGTGACAGATTGCTTTTGTACAAATATTTTAAATTTGTTTATGGTCATATGATTAATGACTAGCATCATTAATTTCGAAAGACTATCACCTCTATTTGTTTTTTATAATCAGTATGTGGTACGAATGATTATAGAGGCAGTGAGTCTCATGTTACTTGACACGTGATATTGATATAAAATGTGGATATTCATAGAATGAATAGTCAAACTGTGATTTTAGATGATAATAATATGGGGTTTTACTAATTGTCAATTATTTATCATCTAGGTCATGATAGTGCATATAATCCTTTGACTTGATGGATACTATATTTCATATATAGGTAGTTAGGATTTATTACTGCTTATATAGATGTGCTATTCATGTACGAATATATGGCATGTGATAGTTCTAATTTGTTATATATAGAGATAAGTGATCACGAAGATAAAATTCATTACCTTGAGTAAATGAGGTTAAGATCCTATGATATTTGGTCATTGTTAATAACTAAAGCTCCTAGCTAGGACAAAGAGATTCACTAGAAAGAGTTTCTAGTATGAATCTAATCTTATCAAGAATTAGAACTGAGATAAGGACATAGAATCGAGGCATATTAGGATTTCACATAAACCATTACCATAGTTGAGATTGGGATCTTTAATGAAGGGATTTTAGTGGATGATAATTTATGATTGATGGTCCATGCAATGTTTAAAATAATCAACTATAAACATTCATTTTTAATTAGGTAGTCGTGAAATGAAATGTTAGCTATCACTCATGATATATGGGACTAAGTATGCAGTGGGGATCTCACATTGGTAGAGAAAAATATTTTCTCATTCCCATTGCTAATTAGACATGAATCTAGAAACTCGCACACCTAATAGTGATCACCTGTCAAGTGTAAAATGTTTATTATAATAATTGATTAAAATGTTTAATTAATTGATTAGTGGTAAAATGATTAAATATGTAATTAAATTTATAAGAATCCTAGCATGTTCTGATGTTTAATCTTTAAAGGTTTCAATTTGATCAAAACTTAATTTGTATATAATGCAAATAAGAAAGATTAAATTGAAAATGATTTGAACTAAGTCAAAGACTTAATTTTAAGCTTAGTGGAAACTTTAAATACATGAAATGTGGCCTAAGCCTATATGTGATATGGAAAAGAGGCAATTTATGGGGGTTAGAGAAAATTCATTATTCATAAGCCCATGTGATGGGTTTAGGGTTTAGAGAATTTTCCACTAAGGATTAAAATTATAATTACATCTTTTAGCTAATGGAATGTCTATTTTTCCCCCTAAAGGATAAAATGACCATTTCACCATTTGAAATAGCAAAGTCCACCTTTGTTTCTTCATCAAATGATGAACTTAAAGGGTATAAGAGTCTTTGGTACAAAGACTTAAGGGTTAAGTCTTAGAAAGGATATAAAAGCTATGAGTTTTTCTTTTCTTAGGAAGATGAACACATTTTTCTACTTGAAGTATGTTAGAGAGAAAGATTGATAGAGAAAAAGAAAAGATGAAGAAAAAGTTTCTTCAATTTTTCTTTTGATCTTCAATTCTTTTCCTTTTTCTTTGTGAAAGAATAATTGATTACAAATTGAAAAATGATTTAGTCCAAAATAAATCAAAGAGGAACCTAATATTCCTAAGAGTTTTTAAGAGAATATCTTGAATCAAATTTGGACAAGAGAGGGATTCAAGAACAACCAAAGAAACAAAAAGGAAACTTGAAGGTGAGTTAGGTGTGGATGATTTAAAGGCTTCACACTTGGGGAGTTCTTTGGTAAAGAAAGAAGGATCTTTTAAGAGGTAATATGATAACTCTTCCTTCTTCTTTCTTTTCATATATGTTTTATACACAAATTAGTTGATTGTTTGAATAAATATTTAGATTTAATTAGGTTAAGTGAAATTTTAAAATGTTTGAAATTTCACCCTACCACTTTGCTTCCGCTACGATTAGCTCTACCATTCCTTCAATTAGTATCAAACCCACTTAATTTATGTGTAAAACTATTGTATGTGTTGTTTTGGAGGTTTTGATTTGATTGAAAAAGAGTTATTCCACAAATATTATGCTATTGGACACAAAAGTTGCAACTACAAATCATGAATCACGACTGCGATTTGCTTATCACAATCTATAAATGTAATTATTGTATATATATGTTTTGTTATTGTTTAAGAGGCATGGATGCTTGATCATGGATTAGGAAACCATAATGTATGATTTCTTATGTGGACTTGTAATAATTAATTTTATTATTTGATGGGATGTAATTAATTGTTAATTACTTTGTTTAGGTTGTAAATTAATTTCATTGAGCCTATAAGCATTTTTGTATTTGTAATCTCACATTGGAATGCCAAAGTTACTAATGTACATATATAGATGTGGAGATGTAATAACAAAAAGAGGTTTAACCCATAAAGATGCCTAGTGGGAGTATAAAGATATAAGAGTTGCATTTCATGTTTGTAATTTATTTAACCTAAATCCCTATCCCATTCCTTTTTTTTTTAGTCAAAGCCCAAAACCATTCCTTGTGGCTAGGAAGTGGGGCCAAGGTTAATCTGTGATCATACTTATATGTATCTTATCCATTTTATGTAATATAAATGTGATACATATGAATGCATAAGATGTATGTTTAAAATATATAATGTGCAAAGTAAGACTAAATGATTAAAGCCCAAAAATCTTCCAAAGAAAATATTGAGTCATAGTTCTCCATTAGAATAGCAGTTTAAGAAAATTCAAACATTTGATTATTGATGCATAGGGATGATATATTTGGTTTGAATGTTTTTTGAAGTTGTTGTAAAGCATGTGATGTTACGAGTATATGATACATTATATGCCAATAATGATAATGAGTATCTGAGACATATGATGTTCAAATCATTATATTTGTTTCCAATGGGTTTGACTTGACTAGTGTGAAAAGCCAATAATGACAATGGGTATCTGAGGTTGGAAACATTAAGAACCAGATTGATTGAGCCTCACAAAGAGTTGTGATGATAAAGTGTTGTTCACTTATTAGATATTAAAGTTTCAATAACAACAATATATATTTGAGGAATTTGTGATAATATAATAAGAATTCAATTACCTACTAGAAATCCACCCTAACGGGATTTCCATTTCCTTTTTAGAAGTACAGATTTACCAAATTAGGTGGATTACCATTTTGATTAAAGACCAAATCATTATTGTAGCTACATAATTACATAAGTTATTAATCTTGTTATTTTCAACATTTTGATAATATTAAATTGACAAACCCACCTGTGAATATAGTTTTTATTCATTTAGGCTCATAGGGCCTAAAACTATAAACTAGTTTGAAAACCTTAAAATGGTCCTTGCATTCGAGTACATAGTTTATGTAATCAATTTGATTTGTTCTTGGTCTTTTAGAGAAAAGAAGGAACATATAATTTTAAGTGCAATGGAAAATGAAATATTGGATAAGGTTGATGCTATATGATTGTTTTATTAGTCAAGGGTTGTAAAAAACAACATATGAGCATGACAAGACTCTAAGTAATTATGTTTCATCCACAAGAGTTATTTGATGAACATAGATACACTGCTTAATATGAGATATTAAGGTAGCTATTTTGTTTGGATATGAAGAAAATTATAAAGAAAGGAAAAGAAAAAAGAAAAGAAAGAAAAAGGAAAGGAAAATAAATTATAAAGGAAGAAAATAAGAAAGTGTTTCTTCTTGATCTTCATAACTTTATTTTTCTTTGTCTTCTCCATATTTTCATTCTTGTTCTTCCTCTTACTATTCAACTAGAGTAATAAATTAGAAAAAGGAAATCAACAAAGAAAATGCTTCATCTTTTATTTCTTGTTCTTCTATTTTTCTATCTAGTATTCTTTGTCAAATAATTTGAATTATGAGAAACCTATTTTTTTTCTTATTAATTTTTAATTAGACTAAATTTGGAAATCATTTTCATATGATGATAAATTCATCAAACAACTAGAGAGTCTAGATATTTTGATGAATAATAATTTTCAAATCATTTAATTCTTTAAATTCATTGCAAATTTCCATGAGATGGAAAGTGCACTTTAAAGAAAATAGAAAAAGTTTCTATTATAAATCCTAAAAGGGAAATTGTAAAGGACAAGTCCATAGATAATGCTATGGTTGACAAAGGAAAATGTTTCTATTGTCAATGTTGTGAATATTGAAAAAGTAATTGCTCCAAGTATTGATAATACTATAGGACAAAGAGAAGGACAAACCTTGCGAAGGCTATCTCGTGTTACTATATTCCAATGACTCATATAGTTCATCTATTGCTAAGATTAATGATATAGGTGCTTTTGTACCTTATACGTGATTAGAGTAAGCAACGAAAGCATAAAGTTAGATGAAGTGATTTTAAAAGATCTAAGGGGCAAAGTGTTGTTTCTAATGAGCTTTTGGGATATTTTATGATGATTTTAGAAGTCATGTTTTATAAATCATATATATATTTTCATACTTAAACTACATTATTTTGTAATTCAAGGAATTGTATATTCCGTAAAAAAAATGTTTGCATTGTTTATTATGGTAATAAACTTAAGAGTATGAATTATATATTTAATTATTATTAAGTTAATAATAACAAAACAACTCCAAGTGCTTTTATGATAATGCCATAAAGAACTTCAATCTTAAACCACTATGATTTCTTAGATTAGTTCATTTAGTTGAAGATAAGACAACTTAGTTGGGTAACATGTGTCACTACCCATCAGAGTATAAACTTGTTTCAACTTAAAAGTCTAGTATCTTATGCAAACATAACTATATCACCTTTTATTAGACTAAAGGATAGAAATCAAAGAAGTTTTGGAATTTATGTATATAGATGCATCAATACCATTTGTGAAATGGTTAGTGAGAGTTTCTCCTTATTCATTGTATTTACCTATATATAAAATTGACCCATTCGAAAAAGGTAAATAAAATGAAGTGGTTATTTGAATTCTTTTAAACATTCAACAAATTCAAGATGAAAAGGAAAATAAATATTAAGGATATTTCATACAAAAAGGAAAAAAGTATCATAACCCTTTGATTTGATCCAAGTGGGGAAAACTTAATTATAAATTTTTGAGGAATTCTCTAAATATAAAATTAGCATATAATCATAATTCTTTTTGGAAAAACCATAGGTGATGGTATATTCAAAAGAATAAATGACAACATATGTGATATGATGTAATAGATGATGAACTATAAAAGTTTTTGTTTACTTCCTTATGGTGATTTACAATTAATAACATAAAACTCTTAAATAAAATTTTCTCCAAGGTCTATCTAACTTGAGTTAAGATTTGGGATAAATAGTTCATTTGATAAGCTAAAGTTAGACAATTGAAAGATAATTCTAATTAAGATAATGTTTGTTAGATATCCTAAAAGTTGTTTAGGATAGTAATTATATCTTTTGCATAACAAAGAATTATTAGCAAAGATGTTATTTCTTGATAAGTGTTTATTCAAGAAAGTGACATGTTGAGGAAGATAGAATGATTGGATGAATGTTATCCAATATTATCTAACAAAATGATCAAAGTAAATTTGATTAACCCTGTGAAAAGTATAAAAAATAACTAAATGTTTTATCCTCATAAGCTGCTAAAAGGTTTAGTAGAATATCTTTTTTTTTTTTTTTTAAGATATGATTTCCTTTATATGAAAACACAACAATTGTATATTCATTATAAGGTAAAACATGATATAGTAGAATATCTAATCTTAATAAAAGTATAATTTCCTTTATATGAATGCAAAAAAAATTGCACATTCATGATGAAACAAATTATGAGATGATTTTATTACAGCTATATGTGATATAGTAATGCATATTGATTACGAGTTTGACATATAGATGTCAATACTAGTTTTTTTTTATTTAGAAAAGAAAACATAATCATGAAATAAATCTAAAGGCTTAGTCTTAAGAAAATTCCAATATATGTAAACCTTAAAGAGTAGTATCATCGCAAGATGAATACTTAATGTACAAAAGGATAGTGGGAGTCTCCTCACTTTCTAATTTTGTACATGAATAATACATTGGTTTGTAAAAGTATTAATATATTTGCATTGTAAAATGGTTTAACCATCACTTTCTTCACTTAGACTTGAGATAAATATTTTACATTCTTGTTAATTCATATAAATAGAGATAGATTGAATAGAATGTTAAATATGTCTAAGTCAATATTTGAAAAAGATATTGAAGAGTTTAGCATGCTAATTCCAAAATATTATTTCCTATAATTTTAATATCCATTTTTTGAAGGTTGATTCCCTAGGTACGTAACAAAACTATGCCATAGATTCCTTATAGTTTGACTTGTGGAAATCTAAATTATACAAGAGCTATATAATAGTCCAGATATTGAGAATGTTGGTAGTATGACTAATAGATTCTAATCCTATCTAGGATTAAATTATTAGAAATATAATCAAAATTTTTTCAAAATACTTAAGAAATATTAAAGATTTAATTTTGATAAGTGAAGAATGTTCATACATAAATGATAGAGAATCTAACATTGGGATTGTTGTTATCTGTGACAAAGTAATAATTTGCTAGAAAAGTTCTAAGTAAATTATTATTACAAACTTCACTACATAAGCTGAATTTGCTATATGGGATGTTTCAAATAAGAAGATATTTTGGATTTAGCAATTATGAACTGCTTAAGAGCTTTTCCAATACATCATGAGTATCTATTTGCTATAATAGTAATGAAGCCTTAGCTTAGGGTAAGGGAACTCAAATCTCACACTGAAATTAAGAATACTTCATCAGGCATTATAATTTTATCAGATCAATTGTTGAAATAGGACATTCTAGCCTTGCAAAAAATAAAGTTAACCATTAACTTGGTTAATCTATTGACTAAAGTCAAAAGTTAGTAATAGTTATACTTCATCTTAAGAAGACGAGTTTCTATTACTAAGTAAAATAGCTTTAGTGCAAGTGGGAGATTGATAACAGTATGTGCCTTTGGAGCCCTATAATAGTAGATAATAATTCCTAATGACATTATAAATATATTCATGATATGAAAAGGGTTTCATATTATTAAATATAGTCCTTAAGTATTTGTAAAAAGATATATTCTTAAGTGTTCAGATTATCTGTGACAGATTGCTCTTATATAAATATTTTAAAATTGTTTGTGGTCATAGGATTAATGATTGGGTATCATTAATTCTGAAAGACCATCACCTCTATTTATTTTCTATAATCAATATGTGATATGGATGATTGTGGAGGAGTGAGTCTCATGCTCCTTAAAATGTGATGTCGATATAAATACATGGATATTCATAGAATGAATATTCAAACTATAACATTAGATGATAATAATAAGGGATTGTTTACTTCTTGTCAATTATTTATCATCTAGATTATAATAGTGCAAAGAGTCCTTTGACTTGAGGGATACTATATCTCATACATAGGTGGTAAGGTTTTACTACTGCTTACATAGACGTGCTATTCATATACATATATATCGCCTATGATAGTTCTAATTTGTTATATATAATTAGCTGTCACTAACGACTTATGGGACTAAGTGTGAACTGGGGATTCACATTAGTAGAGAAAAATATTTTATCATGCCCATTGCTAATTAGACATGAACCTAGAAAGCCTTACACATAATAGTAATCACCTTTCAAGTATAAAAGGTTTACATAATAACTAATTAAAGTATTTAATTAATTGATTAGTGGTAAAAGGATTAAACATGTAATTAAATTTACAATGAGCCTAACATGTCTTAACGTTTAATCTATAAAGGTTTCAATTCAATTAAATCTTAATTTGTATATGATGCAAATAAGAAAGATAAAATTGAAAATGATTGAACTAAATCAAAGACTTAATTTTAAGCTTAGTGAAAAACCCTAAACACATGAGATGTGGCCTGACCCATATGTGATATGGAAAAGAGGCAATTTAGGGGTTAGAGAAAATTCATTATTCATAAGCCAATGCGATGGGTTTAGGTGTTAGAGAATTTTCCATCAAGGGTTAAAATTGTAATTACATTTTTTAGCTAATCGAAGTGTCTATTTTTAGCCCTAAATGATAAAATAGTCATTTCACTATTTAAAGTAGCAAAGTCCACCTTTGCCTTTTCATTAAATGATGAGCTAAAAGGGTATAAGAGTCTTTGGTGCAAATACTTAAGGATTAAGTCTTGGAAAGGATACAAAGGCTATGAGTTTTTATTTTCTTAAGAAGATCCTACTTGAAGCATGTTAGAGAGAAAGATTGAAAGAGAGAAAGAAAAGATGAAGAAAGAGTTTCTTCAATTTTTTTTATCTTAAATTCTTTTCTTTATAAAGATGCTTTCTCACTCTAGCTAGGGATAAGAACTAGCTTTCCATTTCTGTCAATCAATGAGAACTTCTTTTTCTCCATTCTCTTTCTTTGTGAAATAACAATTGGTTGCAAATTGAAAAATGATTTAGTCCAAAATAAATCAAAGAGGAACAAATTGATTTAGTCTAAAATAAATCAAAGAGGAACCTAAAATTGCTAAAAGTTTTTGAGGAAAGATCTTGAATTATATTTAGGCAATTAAGAGAGGGATTCAAGAATAACCAAAGAAACCAAAGGGAAACTTGAAGGTGAGTTAGGTGTGGATGATTTAGAGGCTTCACACTTGGGGAGCTCTTTGGTAAACAAAAAGGAACATTCAAGAGGAAATATGATTACTCTTCCTTCTTCTTTCTTTGCATATATGTTATTAGTTGATTGCTTGAATGATTGTTTGGATCTAATTGGATGAAGTGAAATTCTAAAATGTTTGAAATTTCACCCCACCACCTTGCTTTTGTTGGTATTTGCTCCACCATTCCTTCAATTATTAGAGTTTAAAAATGACTTTTGTGTCCTCCATGTTAGCATTCCATTAGTGAATCTAATGGAATGTTGGCTTAAGGATTTTTATGTGATTGTTAATTTAAGTTGGGTGATTTTTAAGTAAAGTGCATTAGTGAATGCTTGAGGGATGACAAGTGTAATTTAGCATGATTCTTTGGCTTTTATTCCAAACGTGAGGGTTCCACTAAAATTTAAAATGCTAGGTGTAGATAAGTTTAATGGCACCACATTCCCTAAAACTCACCTCAAAATGTATATGGATACCATGAGACCTTTTAGAGTGAATGATGAGTTCCTTACTCAATTATTCTAATAGTTCTTAACTAAAGTTGTTGTTTGTGAGGCCTCACCCAAGCACCGATTCGATCCACCGAGGAATCAAAATCCTCTTCGACAGAAACTAAATGATTGGAACTTGCTTTAAGTTCAAAAAATTGATTTTTGTAATTTGAAAGTTGAGAAATGAGTCGCCACTTTAATTTAATTATTTTAATTAGGAAAATTAAAGAAAACCCCAACATGATTGACTCCACAAAATATTTGATTTATTCCAATGGAAAATGCACTAATCCACGAGTGACCAAAGAAGGCTAGGAGATCAGGTTTTGGTAATTACATAATTTGAGAAAAAATAATTTTCTTTAGTTTGGCAAAAGTTTACAAAATAACTCTTGAAAAAGGAATTTTCATGTATGTATGAACAGGAATATAATGACGCATGAAATAGATATATATAATAAAATGAATGAAATGGCAATAAATAAGTAAAAGAATAAATCCTACTTAATTATTACAAAGCCAAAAGGATCAAAATAAAGAGGATCTTTCCTCTAGCCCTTATGGGTATTAGGGAAAGCACACATTCCTCAACTAAAGTAACATAGAATTAGAAATAAAAGATTAACGCAAATAAATCAAAGTAAAAGGAAAAAATATTAATAAAAAGATTTTGGAGTTGATGCCTTTCAGAATGGCAGCCTGCGTATCCTATTGAATAGGAATCAAACCCCATGTAGTTCTTCCTTCTTGCAAAGGAGGGGTTTTAGAAAAAAGTATTAGTTTGTTTATTAATTTAATTCTAATTCTTAAATTAGTAAATTTTAGATCTTTTCTGTTTTAGACCTAAAGAGAATTCTAGATCTAAGTTTAGAATTTTGAAAATAGAAAGAAGATTATACCTTTGCTTTCCTTAATTTTCGGATCAACGGGGTGGGATTAACTTTGGATCTAAGCTCCACTTTGAATTTAAGACCTTGAAGTTGAACCTTAACAGCAAAAGGTTAGCAAAATAACGTAATGAATGTAAATTAAAAAGAAATTGAAACCACAGCTTTTGTATCAAATTTTGAGCAGAACTTAAGCACAATAAGTAGAGCAATATAGGAGGATTTTTGCATTGGAATTCCCCCCCCCAAATGGGCTAGAAGAAGGCTCTATTTATAGAGCTATTGAGGAGGCATTGACAGTACGAATGATGGCATTTAAAGCTCATTAGCTACATGGATGACACCGATGGCATGCCAGATGTCTGGGCAGCACAAGGGGCATACCCCCAGTATGGATTTCCTATCGCCTGGAGAGGCAGCATGCCACACGCGCTAATCGGCTAGTTCGACCTATTTTCTACTTTTTTGTCAGTTTCTGGTCCGTTGCAGTTTCAATTTGAGCCTAGTTTGATTCTACGAGTTCATGACTGAAAAGCAGTTGACTAGAGGTGAAAGATTTAGGAAATTTATTTTTCAATGGGGCGCTTCCCTGCACCCCGTAAGGGGCACTGCCCCCTTGATCCCTGCCCGCTAACCGACTAGCGGGATTGCCGTATGCATAGCGCACTATTCTTAGTAGGTATCAAGCTATAGCTGGATCATAAAGGTGCAAATTTGAGGGTTCAAAACTACTCCCTCATCAGAATTGGCTTTAAGCAAAAGGCGATTCTGATGACAGTGAACCCCGGGAAGAGATGCCATGTCAGACTTTAGGCTTGTGCTCTTGCAACATCAGATTTTTGGCTTATATGTTCTTTTGCCATGTTAGATTCTAGGCTATGCCACGTCAAAACCTGGGCTATACCATGTTAGATTCTGGGTTATACCATGTCAGACTCTAGGCTAGCAATATCTACTTGTGCTTATCATGCGTGAGGACATTCATGCTTTATGCAAATTGAACCTTATGAAGAAGGACAAACATGGTATAAAGATATGAACCTTTTAGGAGAGGGCCCATAGGATAAATGAGGTTTTATCAATGGTTATTAGCTTGACCTTAGCGTTACATGTGAGAATGGTTATGGTGATCTTCAATTAAGGCTGTATGTCTAGCCTAATTATTGGAGGTAAAGATGATTTGGTGAATTTTAAACAAGGCTATTTGTTCTACCTAGACTTTAAGATTTGGAGATTTGGTCCACCTAGGGAATTCAAATTGGTTTAGCAAGGCCACCTGTTCAACCCTACTATTGGGGAGATTATGATCAAAGTTATCTATTTGGCTTTAATGCTTAGGAAGATTGGGATCAAAGCTCTCTGTTTGGCTTTAGTGGTTGGGAGGATTAAGGTCAAAGCTATCTGTTCGACCTTGATGTTGGGAGGATTAAGGTCAAAACTATCTATTTGGCATTATTGGTTGGGAAAGTTAGAATCAAAGTTATCTGTTTGGCTTTAGTATTAGAAGGATTGGGATTAAAGTTATCTGTTTGGCTTTGGTGTTAAAATGATTGGGATCAAAGCTATTTGTTTGCCTTTGGAGTTAGATTTAGAGAAGGTTATGTCTCTGAAAGACGAAGGGTGTGGGAATGTCAATATGGGTGGCTCGACTCAGTTTGCCCATTGAAAGTTATGGTTGAGGATTAGTCCTTGTAGGGAAAGGTCTTGGCTAAGGAGGTTGGTCTGGTGAAGGAAATCCATTTGAAAAGCTTAGTCTGATTTTGCCTTTAAAGGAGATCATAGGCTTCATAAATGAAGGCCTTTTGGGAGTGGGCTTCATGGTGAAGGCTTCTTGGTTTAGGCTTTATGATGAAGGCTTTTGGTTTTAGGCTTCATGGCGAAGGCTTTTGGATTTGGGCTTCTTCATGAAGGCTTTTGGTTTAGGCTTCTTGATGAAGGCTTTTAGGAGATATGCCTCGACTTCTATTTTTGCCAAGGAAACTAGATTTAAAGATGATAAGCCCTGATAGAATTGAGAATTTTGGTTTTACTCATTTTGAGATTATGCTCAGGAATGGGTGGTATATGGTATGATTTGCCAATGAGGCTTGGGATGGAACAATATAATTTCATAAAGTTTGAGAATGGTTTTGAAGGTAGATTGAAACTTTTGCAAAGAATCATGAGGGTTGTATGATTTTGCTTTTTATAGCATGAATCATGGAAAAGAGCAAGTTAAGCTTTTCTTGTTGTTTAAGATTGAAGAGACTCTTGGAGTGACACTTAATTGGAAATTGTGCTAGTTGAAACAAAGAACCCTTAGGAATGGCTAAAGGGTTAGTGGAAGAAGATAAATTGGGGATCATGCTTCCAAATGAGAGATAAGGATGTTATAGATTGGAGATATGTATGAGGGATTATGCCTCAGCTCTTTGAGCTAAGCGACGAGATGGATTGACAACAGATGACAATGTTCTTGGGAAGACATGCCCCCATTGTAGGATAAGAATATAAAAGATAGAAAATCTTTAGAGAATGAACCTCTGGTCAGGAAGGATGACGGATTGATTAAAGATGATTTGACAAATTCAGACATAAGGGAATATGACTTGGATGAGCTTTCTCTCTCTCTCTCTCTCTCTCTCTCTCTCTCTCTCTCTCTCCTTCTTTCTCAGCTCTAACTTTTTCCTAAGCCACCCTTTTTGGGTTTTTAGCATAGCAAGCTTGCATTAAGGAGAAAACATTCCACTATGATTTAGGCTACTGCTTTGAGGGGCTTCGGCCTTTGAATTCTAGATTTGACAAAGGTTTTTTTTGAACTTGTTGCCCTTGTTGAGGTGCATTGTTTGATTACCTAATGTGCAATAGGTAATTCCATTTAATTTGCTCTTTTTGCTTCAATTGTTTGATGAGAGGTCCATTACTTGACCTTCTTTGATTAGGAGCCAATGAAGCGATAGCTAATTTATGAGCACCTCAAATTCTGATTTGTGCTAATTATGGTAGGTTTAATTGATTATTCATTCATCTCTTTTTTCCTCTTTTTCTTTTTCTCTCTCTCTCTCTCTTTTTTTGTTTTTTTTTTCTCTTTTTTTTTTTGGTAAGCTCATCCATGTCGGACTAAAAAGGAAAATGAAAAGAAAATATATGTGCATTACTATAAAGAAAACTTTATTGCAAGATGACAAAAGGAACCACTATAGTTGATGAGAATAAAGAAAAAATAAGATGATAGACTCTAACTCAGACTTGGACTCAGGTTTAGACTTGGAATTCAATCTCAGACAAGTCAGATTAGCTAAACTTGAACTACTCCATGACATGCCTTCTAAGGCTGAGGTAAGGTAGGGTTGAGTTAGAACTAGATTCCTCATCACTGTTCAGGTTGGTGATGGGGAATTCAGCTTGAAATGATGTACTTTGGATGCAATCTTCAACTTTTGACGTAGTTGCAACCAAAGCTCTGAAGGTGGGTAGGTATTGTGTTAACAAATGGGCTTTATAGTCGGGAAGTAGATTCTTGACAATGATATCTACTTGTTCTTGCTCGGTTGGCCTGTTTACCATTTGAGCGGCTTTAGCTCTCCACTTAGTAAAGAACATGGAGAAGGACTCATTTGGAAGTTGCTTTGTGGTTTCTAAATCCCTTCTTGTAATGTCCACTTCAATATTGTAGTGGTACTGTTCGACAAATGCCTTGCAAATGTCCTCCCAAGTCTGTTTTTGGGTATCATCCAAGTTAATAAACCATTTTAGGGCGGTATCTATAAGGGTTTGATGAAAAATTTGAGCAAGGAGTTCATTGTTGATACAAAAGGGATGCATTGCCCCCACATATATCTTTAAATGGATCTAAAGGGCAAGTAGTACCATCAAATCTGTCCAAATTCGGCATCTTGAACTTTAGCGAAACTCTTGCATTGGGAAATAAGCTCAAGGAGCTTGTATCAACTAGGTTCTCTTTCTTCTTCAAATTCTTTAGCATTTTTTCCATGTGCTTCACTTTGTCCATGAAGGCGTTGATTTCAGGGTTGACTTCCTTCCTTTGGAAAGGATCCGCGAGTCAGAAAGTAAGAGTAGGGGTAAAATTTGATGGTTGAATTGTAATAGGTTGGAAAGATGAGTTATTTCTGAGGAATTCAGGTGATGGAATAGATAGCGGTGGGATCATGTTAGTGTTTACAGGCTCTTTGTCTTTGGAATCAACTCTGGAAGTGAATCCATAAACAAGATAAAAAGCGGGTCTTAGGTCAAATTTAAGTAGTTCTGCGTCGATTGAGTT
The DNA here is from genome assembly GCA_947687605.1 of Reutealis trisperma. Taxonomy (NCBI): domain Eukaryota; kingdom Viridiplantae; phylum Streptophyta; class Magnoliopsida; order Malpighiales; family Euphorbiaceae; genus Reutealis; species Reutealis trisperma. The sequence goes on from CANTUT010000944.1 coordinate 73,408, forward strand.
TTGGACTAGGGAGGTCTGTTCCAACATGGTGCAAACATCTTCCATGATAGCCCTCCTTTGGGCCTTGAGCAAGTCTTGGAAAAGAGCTTCTTGCCTCTTCACCATAGTATCTTAGTGTTCAGAGAGCTTAGCAAAAAGCTTGTTAAAGATTTCATCAACTCTGGTAGTAGTGATTTCATCTTTGGCAACAGACATCTTGTCAACCTTTAAAAGGGAAAAGGAACTGGATTAGTATTAAGCTTTGGAAAAAAAAGTTATGGGGAGTTGTGACAAACCAAAGGATCTTAGGTTTAAAGACAATGGATGACAGTGTCTTGTGGTTAGGTTGATGGTGTATGGGTAAAGATGAGGGTAGAGGTATATGATGTTAGCTAGGTCTGTATTTAGCTAAGGGAGCTAGGTCAGATTTTAGCTTTGGATGGCTAGATAAGATTTTAGCTTTGAGTGGCTAGGTCAGAATTTAGCTTTAGATGATTAGGATTATGGTTTATGAATGGTTTACCATGGGCTTAAGGATAGAGTGACTATGGGTTTTGCGATTGGGTATGGATGTACTATGGATTTGGATGTTGGGTGGACTATGGGTTTAGTAATAGTTGGATAATGGGTTAGACTAGATCATGGGCTTAGATGGGCCATGGGTTTGGATAGTGATGTAAGAGATGAAACCTAGTCAACATTTAGTTTGGGTAAGGATAAGAGTGACGCTAAGTCAGTATTAACTTTAGTAAGGATGGTTGAGGATAATGCTATATCAGTGTTTAGCTTGGGTAAAGACTATGAAAGATGAAAGCTAGATCAGTGTTTAGCTTGGGTAAGAGTTGTGAAAGATGAAAGCTAGGTTAGTATTTAGCTTCAGTAACAATTATGAAAGATGAAGCTATATCAGTGTTTAGCTTGGGCTAGGTTAGTGTTTAGCTTGGATAAGAATTATGGAAAAGGATGAGGATACCATAGATGGGTTTATTTTTACCATGGGTTTGGATAGGACTGGATCATAAGTTTAGGTGAACCATGAGTTTTGGGTTTTGATCATGGGTTTAGGTGGACCATGAGTTTTGGATTTTGATCATGGGTTTAGATGGACCGTGGGCTTCGGGTGTTGACCATGGGTTTAGGTGGACCATGGGCTTCGGGTGTTGACCATGGGTTTAGGTGAACCATGGGCTTTGGGTTTTGACAATGGGTTTAGGTGGACTATGGGTTTTGAGTTTTGACCATGGGTTTAGGTGGACCACAGGCTTTGGGTGTTAACCATGGGTTTAGGTAAACCATGGGCTTTGGGTATTGACCATGGGTTTAGGTGAACCATCAGCTTTGGATTTTGACCATGGGTTTGGGTGGACCATGGGCTTTGGGTTTTGACCATGGGTTTAGGTGAACCATGAGTTATAAGCTTTGGGTGTTGACAATGGGTTTGGATGGACCATAGGCTTTTGGTTTTGACGATGGGTTTAGGTGGACCATGGGCTTTGGGCTTTGACCATGGGCTTAGGTGAACCATGGGTCATGAACTTTTTGGGTGTTGACCATGGGTTTAGATGTACCATGGGCTTTGGGGTATTGACCATGGGTTTAGGTGAACCATAGGCTTTGGGGTGTTGACCATAGGTTTAGATGGACCATGGGTTTTGGGTGTGAAGGTGTTTGGATAGGTTTTTGACTCTGCACAAGGTTCAAGCTATGCATGTATGTATGCATGAATGAAAAGGTTTCATGATAATGATATACCAAGTTCAGTATTATGGTACATACAATCCTAAAGGAAGGTTCTATGAGTCATTACATGAAAGGGTTAGGGTGGTTTGAAGGGAACCCATCACACTAAAGATGCGATATACCTAACCACATGTGAGACAAAGAGCCTCGCATGGGTCCAATAGTACGTGCATACTCATTACGCCTCTAAAAGAATTGGAGGATACGTCATGGGTTGGATGATTTCACTATCGGCAAGCAAACCTAAGGAAGGTTGCCCACCCGATGTTACTTTTTATCCTTTGTTTTCCTAGAAGCTAGGTTTTTTTTTTTTTTTTTTTTTGTGGGCCAGGAGTCCGATATAGTGATGCATGAAAGAGTTATTTTGCATTTAAAGCCAAACTTGGTATTTTACTAAAAGTAATCCACTTTATCTTTTATTTGAAAAAGATTTTAAGCCCCCAGTTGAGTCGCCAACTGTGAGGCCTAGCCCGAGCACCGATTCGATCCGTCGAGAAATTGAAATGCTCTTCTGCAGAAACTCCATGATTGGAACTCGCTGTGAGTTCAGAAAATTGATTTTTATAATTTGAAAGTTGAGAAATGAGTTGCCACTTTAATTTAATTGTTTTAATTAGGAAAATTAAAGAAAACCTAACATGATTGACTCCACAAAATATTTGATTTATCCCAATGGAAAATGCACTAATCCATGAGTGACCAAAGAGGGCTCGGGGATCAGGTTTTGGTAATTACATAATTTGAGAAAATATAATTTTCTTTAGTTTGGCAAAAGTTTGCAAAATAACTCTTGAAAAAGCAATTTTCATGTATGTATGAACAGGAATATAATGATGCATGAAATAGATATATATGATAAAATGAAATGAAATGGCATTAAATAAGTAAAAGAATAAATCCTACTTAATTATTACAAAGCCAAAAGGATTAAAATAAAGAGGATCTTTCCTCCAGCCCTTATGGGTACTAGGGAAAGCACACATTCCTCAACTAAAGTAACATAGAATCAGAAATAAAAGATTAACACAAATAAATCAAAGTAAAAGGAAAAAAATGTTAATAAAAAGATTTTAGAGTTGATGCCTTTTAGAATAGTAGCCTGCATATCCTATTGAATAGGAATCAAACCCTATGTAGTTCTTCCTTCTTGCGAAGGAAGGGTTCTAGAAAAAAGTGTTGGTTTGTTTATTAATTTAATTCTGATTCTTAAATTAGTAAATTTTAGAACTTTTCTATTTTAGACCTAAAGAGAATTCTATATCTGAGTTTAGAATTTTGAAAATAGAAAGAAGATTATACCTTTGCTTTCCTTGATTTTTTGATGAACGAGGTGAGCTTAACTCTGGATCTAGGCTCCACTTTGGATTTAGGACCTTAAAGTTGAACCTTAACAACAAAAGGTTAGCAAAATAGTGTAATAAATGTAAATTAAAAAGAAATTGAAACCACAGCTTTTGTATCAAATTTTGAGCAGAACTTAAGCATAATAAGTAGAGCAATATAGGAGGATTTTTGCATTGGAATTCCCCCCAAATGAGTTGGAAAGAGGCTCTATTTATAAAGCTACTGAGGAGGCACCGGTGGTATGGACGATGGTACTGAAAGGTCATCAATAGCATGGGCAGCACTGGTGGCGTGCCGGACGTCCGGGCGACACAAGGGGCATACCGCCTGTGCCACTAGTATGGATTTCGTGTCGCCCAGAGGGTGGTAGATTCGACGTGCGACCCAGAGAGTTGGCGTGCTGCGTGCGCTGATCCGCTAGTTCGACTTATTTCCTACTTTTTCGTCAATTTCTAGTCTGTTTCAGTTCCGATTCGAGCCTAGTTTGATTCAATGAGTTCATGACTGAAATGCAGTCAATTGGAGGTGAAAGATTTAGGAAATTTATTTTTCAATAGGGCACTGCCTCGCACCCCGTAAGGGGTGCTACCCCCTTGACCCTTGCTCGCTAACCAGCTAGTGGGATCACCATATGCATAGCGCACTACTCTTAGTAGGTGTCAAGCTGTAGCCAGATCATAAAGGTGCAAATTTGAGGGTTCATACTATTGTATGGCTATTTGATCTCAACCAAAAACACAAGAAGACTTAGGATGACATATGCAATACATTTGTGAAATAATACCACTACAATATTGAGGTAGATGTCACCCATTGAGACCTAGATACCACAAAGTTAGGCTAAAGAGAATCCTTCACTGCATTCCTTACATGTGGATGGCAAAAGCAATCCACATGATGAATTACCTTTTTGAAGAAGAGCAAATTGACATCATTGTCAAGAATATCCTCTCTTAATACCGCACTCACTTGCAAATATAGTACGTCTTTGGCTTTAAAGTTCTCATTGCCACAGCTAATAAGATTGAGGATTTGATTCAATCAAGACAAATCAAGGATGAATCCTCCAGTTTAAGGTATCACAAAAACAATAATTACGTCACCAACTCCATCACCCAAATAGGAGGGGAGGTAAATGCCGTCTTTTATCACCAGCTAATAAGGTTAAAGATAACGAGGACTTTCTCTGAGCTAGGCATGCCCTTCAAAACTGTTTATAAGAAAGCCATAGAGGCTATTTTGTTAGGTTACCTAGAATCACGAGCTCCTTTAAACCCCTTGCCTAAAGGCTATAATGCTAATGAACATTATGATTATCACCAAAAAGCGGGGCATAAAATTGATGCATGTAAGAATCTCAAACATAAAATTCTAGACCTCATCGACAATGAAAACATCATTGTCCCCAAGCCAAAGTCCAATATTGCCATTGAATCTCTTCTAAACCACTAAGCTCATCCAAACATCTCAATCTCTACCCAATAATTGGTACTTTGAGAAGAGCCTTTGATGTGCTCGCGTATCAGCATCCCATCAACACCTCCGGTTTGAGTCTGAGTCATTTGAGAATGTTCTATTGAATTTTTCTCTAAGTTTGAGTTTGTCAAATTTCACCTTTTTGAGTATGTCAAGTCTTGTGCTTTTGATTTTGTAACCCATCTTCTAGGCTTACCCTTTAATAACGATGTAACCTATCATGATGGGACTTTTATCAATAATGAAAATTTTGAACTTTTTGCTTTACTCTACTTCTTCTAGTTTATCTTTGAATGGGACTTTTGAAAAAGAAAATAAAATAAATGAAACAAAAAAAATGAAAAAGGCAAAGAATCAATTAATTATGGCATAGAGGAAAAACTAAAAATCACAAGCATTTTGTCAAAAAAGTCTCTTCAATTGTTTTACAGGGGTACCTAAGGACATGGTAGGGATATATCCAAGCATCATACTTTACAAGGTTCTGACTTACACATATATAAAGCCTATTAAGCAAAAGCTATAAAGAATGAAGGCAGAGTAGATCAGAGAGTATCATAACTAACTAACTGCAATTAATAAGAAGGAATGGATACTTTGTAAAAAATCTAAGGTTACCAAAAAAAAGCTTGCTAGACACTTTCAATAAAAAGGTGAAAGATAAAGGAGCCAAACACTTCCAACAAAAAGATGAAATATAAAGGTTTGCAAAAAAGAAATCTTGCTAGAGCTCCAAAGCTCTAGTTTGTGATCTAACAGGAAAGTCCAGACAAAATTAGGTTGGATTATATATGCTCAAAAAAGGAAAAAAAAAAAAAAAAGAAGAGAGATTCTATTCAGCGAAGGTGTCATCCTTATAGATATGGATGGAAAGCAATTTTCCAACCTTACTATTGAGACTGACTAAAGAGATACTTTGTCTGAAAATAGTGTCTGTGGTTAGTTTATCTATCTTTAATGCATTGTAATAAGAGCTATGTAGACCTAATGCTTCATAAAAGATAATGATTGATAGAAAAATGATGTAAGGGATACATAGGCAACCTAACTCAATTGCGATCCAAATCATAATATAAAAATATTTTTAGTGTAATCATAATATAAAAATATTTTTAGTGTACATGAAAAAGCATCATATTCTCATTTTTTGTATGCCTAATACATCATTCACTTAATTTCTTTTGCCTAAACAAAAAAAAAATAGAATAAAAAAAAATGAAAATGCTCGCTAAGCTAAAAATCTAAAAGGACGAATTAGGCAAAAATAAAGCAGACTCATTGAGTCGAGAACTAGACAGGTGGCTTGAGAAAAAAATTAGAGGTAAAAGAAAAATTAAAATAGCTTACTACATTGAAAATCTAGAAGAGTGACTTAGGCAAAACTTAGAGCAAAAATAAAAGATGTCTCATATAATGGTGATCAGATTTTACAAAATACAACCCATCATCATGAAAAAAAGGATATCTCTTTCAATGTCATTTATAGCTTATCATATATCGTGTAGTTCTTTCAACCTATAAGTGTATACAAAAATACAAATCCAAAATAAAAGGCAAAAGAGTCATGTCTAAAGTTATAGTTTAGCCAATCATCATCCTCTTATAGGTGCACTTCTCTTATGCTCTCATTAGAATCAAAGTCCACCACAATCTCTTTAATTGTCATAACCCTCCTATTTTTTATAGCTCTCTCCACCGCAACAATAAAAGTACTAGCAAAACTAGAACAACTCACTATAGCAATATCATAAACTCTCTGTTGAGTACCAGGAGTTCCAAAAATTCTCTTAAAAATCCTCCTTTTGTATAGTAGAAGCTTAGAAATTACTTCCTACTGTAGTAGCTAAAATCCTCCTATTTACTTTAAAAACTGTAGTATTCCTCTCTGCTCTAACTGTAGTAGTCCTTTTCTAAACCACCATTATAGTGTCATCCTATCTCCTCACTATAGTCATAGTCTCTTTTATCATCAGCACTACAGTTTAAATCACTAATGCAGCCTATAGTGTCGAACCTTAGTAGCTTTCTACATCTCTTCCATAAGCCTAGTAACCCCTTTGTCTCTTTTGTCACCCTATTGTCTCCCCATCCTTAGTTGCATCATCTAATATCTCCCTCAGTAAGACATCCTAATGCTCTCTCTTAACTAGTTAAAGCACCTCTGTCAGCCATGCACTGTACCTCTTTATAGTCTAAAAGGTAATATCTAGCCTATAGTGTGAATAGTCCTTAACCAATGACCTTTAATGGCCCTAACAATAGAGGTTGTGATCCATATAGGCTCTAAAAGGGGTATGACTAAGGGCACATCCTGAATCTCATGCATCTGCCTTAGAATTCTCTTATCCTAATAAAAAGTAGTCCAAGCCAAACCTAACAAGCAAACCACTCGACATCCATTACCTATGGTCATGAAAGATCTAATCCAGTACCACTAACAATGCTCAAAATATATCCAGGGCAAGTTCCAACAATCATCCTATTCATTCTTTGACCGAGTCTCAATGAACTAGGATAAGACACATGCAACATTGAAAAGTAGTATAAACACCTCTTGCCGGAGGGGCTACCACCTTAAGATGGTTCATAAGCCAAGCCTATAAAATAATCCAATCAAAAATTCATAAAACACATCTAAAAAGAAGGATAAGAATAGCTTGATTTTCCTTAACCCGATGTACAATAGGAGAAATAATTCATCTCTCTAGATTTATATGTTGTAATCTAGACTCAATAATGTCTCAATGAAAATAGCCTCAACCACAAAATGGCTCTGCTCCATTTGAAGCTCTAGACTCACTGCTCTAGCATCACCCTAACTGATAGAACTAAGAAATAGATACCCAACTATCAGATGGCAAATCAAAGTCTTCATTCTGAGCCTCTACCTCCTCAAATCTCTGGAGTTACCATTATTCTGAAACTCCTCAATCACAATGGTCATATACATCTAACCATCAATAACTATCTGGTTAGTAACATCCTAGGGCAAGCTTAGAAACTTTTGAAAAATCTAAAAATGCCCAATTCTAAACATTAGCACCAGTAGAGCTACCTCGATGCCATAGCAAAGCATTGTACTGAACTTCTCGAAAGTGGTGTGTAACTCCTTTATAGTAGCACCGAAAAGGAAAACACTGGCCATAGGATATTAGAATATGATGCAAGCTCTTAAGAATCCCAATCAATCCACTCTCCTATAACATCACCATCACTACAATGCCATATCTATCCAAATTGATCCTTTACACCTTCATAAGTTTCTTAGTCCATAAATGCATATAGTAGTTGAAATACAGCTCTATGGATGCAAAAATCACCTAAAAAATTGCATTCTTAACATACATAAAGTAAACTCATAAATCTACCCTATTGCATCCATTCAATCTCTATTACATACATCATTACAAATCATCCATAGCATATAAGTTAAATGAAAGGTCCATGATTCTTGAAACATGCATCATCTAGGCACAAACATATATGCATCTACAATTATACACCATCATGCATATGTTAAGGTAATGACCTCTCCTCCTTTGGATATGCCAAATGTCATCCACCAAGCATATGAACCCTTAATTTTACACCTTCTAGTATGTGTTTGAACCTTAGAAGCACTTAGGCTTAGTAAACAAACCTCCAGAAGCTGAAAACTCTCAAAACAAGAAAATCAAAAAAATCAAAACATGTCTTTTTTATATTTGAACCCCTTCAAATCATTCAAGATTGAGTAACGAATACAACACAACTAGAATCGTGAAAAACATAAGAGAAATGAGCAAGAACGATAAAAAATGGGTGAAACTAGCACTGTTGCCATAGAGCTCTTTAGCACTGCCACAAGGGCCTTTGCAGAATTGTAAAGATGTGTGTGGCACTGCTATAGAGGTCTCTGCGGTGCCGCAAAGTGTCACATCCCAACTTTTGAGATATAACAGTCTTAGAATATAGGGAGACATAAGGTCACCTACACCCCTAGAACCCACTCATGAACATACAATCACTGCCTAGGATCGTACAAAAACCTCATACATTGACTTAAATAAATCATTTATAAGAAAATCTTAAGTTGCGGAAGACTAGTTAAAATATACTTTAAATAAAATCTATAAGAAAATAATAATAAGACTCCAAATAAGTCACCAACATAATATTCCAAAAATAAAGTTCCCATAATAACTCCCGGAGCATCTAAGGGCTCAATATAACATGGTATTATTATAACTTTGATAAGGGAATTTCCCAAATGGAGTAGGTAGCTTAAGCAATCACCTTGCCTCCACATAATGCTTACCTAGAACTATACAAAGAAAAAGGGTGAGATAGATGATCTCAATGAGTAAACCAAATAGCTTATGCAATAACACATATCCCTTAAAAAGGGCTCATAGCTTATAACTCATAGATCATGATTTGTAATTCATGATTCATAGCTTATGGTTCATAATTTGCAATTCAATAAGGTTTGCAAAAATCATACTTACAACACATAACACATAGAGTGAAGGTTGTTGCCATAACCACTTGAACACATAAAGTGTAGGCTATTGCTATAATCACTCGAACACATAGAGTGAAGGCTATTGCTATAATCACTCAAACACATAGCGAAGCATGAAACTGATCAAGCTCCATGGCTAGAACCACCCCTTCTAGTTGAGGTGGATACACTACCCCTATCCATTGGGTAACACCGTGTGCACAGGATCCAATCAGCACTAGGATTTCTGCATAAAAGGTTTAGAGGTACTATAGCTAGAGCTAATGAAAATCACATATAACAATACCTTTAAAGAATACAATCACACGTACCATAATAACAATAATGGTTTAGCTTAATGAATGAAAGATAATTAATAATGTAGTTCCATAAAGAATATAAGTTGGGGTAATAATCACAAAGGTTCTTTATTATCACTCGATAATCAAAATGGTTTTGGACCAATTGTCCTTTGGCAATCCAAGCTTAACAAAGAAATCATATAGTTGTATTTGAAAATAGAAAAGAACTTGGGTTTCAAGATTGTCAAAGGTTCACATATCATGATAGCTTGTACTTATAATAATAACATAATGTTTACTCACCTTGTGGTTCCTTTGCTCCTAGTACTTATAGCTCCTTAAACTTCTACTACTCCTCAAGCTCTAATATAATATTTAATTCAATACTTAGCACTTGCTTAATATCATGCTATCCTATCCCATAACTATCCCATGCACATATTACATTTACATAAACTTGGAGTTGCACTTTGAAGTCCACTCATCACTTGCATATAACATGTTGACTTTTAAAGTCTTGCACACTTAGCCTTCATAGGCTTATATGAAATCACATTATAACTCATACTATAACTTTTCTAAAGTCAAACACAATATATCATGATCTTAACATTAATTCCATTTAACATTCAACTTAGCACATTTAACACTTTCCATGTATGTCAACTTAGCAACTAACCTTTCAAGTATCATGCTCATCTCTTACGACCAATTCGCATAATCAATCTCATCATCCATTTAAGATCATTAACTCATTATTAACTGATCATAAAACTTATTTCCTATATTATTTAATCATATAAACATATTAATCACATTATAGAAATAAGGTTAGGAAACCCTAGGTATACCCTATTGTCTCTAGACTTGTGTAGAGTTATTCCTTCAATTAACATGCAATCAAATCATTTATCCTTCATGTATACATGTCAATAATCATTAAAATATGTCATATAAAAATTATAGACATTGGAATTAAATTCCCAATGTAGGCCGAATACCCTATAGTCATGGAAAACATGAACTTTCTCACTTTGGCTAATTATAGTAATATGCAAACACATGATTTAAACTAATATTTTTCATATAAACATGTCAAAAATCAGTTTAGAACCTATATATATATATATATATATATATATATATATATATATATATATATATTGGTGTGAGGCCTCACCCGAGCACCGGTCTAATCTACCGAGGAATCGAAATGCTCTTCGGGAGAAACTCCACGATTGGAACTCGCTATGAGTTCAGAAAATTGATTTTTGTAATTTGGAAGTTGTGAAAGGGAGTCACCACTTTAATTTACTTATTTTAATTGGGAAAATTAAAGAAAACCCAAAATGATTGACTCCAAAAAATATTTGATTTATCCCCAATGGAAAATACACTAATCCGCGAGTGACCAAAAAGGGCTCAGGGATCAAGCTTTGGTAATTACACAATTAAGAAAATATAATTTTCTTTAGTTTGGCTAAAGTGCAAAATAACTCTTAAAAAGGAATTTCGTGTATGCATGAACAGGAGTATAATGATGCATAAAACAGATATATATGATAAGATGGAATGACAATCATACATAAATAAGCAAAATAGATCTTACTTAATTATTACAAGGTTAAAACAATTGAAATAAAGAGGATCTTTCCTCTAGCCCTTATGGGTACTAGGAAAAGCACATATTCCTCAACTAAGCTAATTTAAAATCAGAAATAAAAGATTAATATGAATTAATCAAAATAAAAGGGAAAAACTATTAATAAAAAGATTTTGGAGTTAATGCCTTTTAGAATGGCAGCCTGCATATCCTATTGAATAGGAATCAAACCCCACGTAGTTCTTTCTTCTTGCGAAGGAGGGGTTTTGAAAAAAAGGTATTGGTTTGTTTATTAATTTAATTTTGATTCTTAAATTAATAAATTTTAGATCTTTTCTATTTTAGACCTAAAGAGAACTCTAGATCTGAATTTAGAATTTTGCAAATGGAAAAGGGATTATACCTTTGCTTTCCTTGATTTTTAGACGAATGGAACGAGCCTTGCTCTAGATCTCAACTCCACCTTGGATTCGAAAAACTTGGAAATTGAATCTAAAAGCAACAAGTATATCAATATCAAAGAGAATTTCTGCCTTGGAATTCCCTCCTAATGAGCTGGAAGGAGGCTCTATTTATAGAGCTGGTGAGGGGGGTGCCAGTGGTACGGACGGCGGCATCAGCATGTCGTCGGCAGCATGGGTGGCACCGACGACATGCCGAGCGTCCAGCTGCCGCCTTGCTGCTAGCATGAGTTTTGTGCCACCTTACTGCTGGCACAAGATTCATGCTGCCTCAAGGCGGTATGGAAGGCACGCTGCCTAGATAGCGGCATGCCTTAGCAGCGGTATGGCTCTCGGGCGCTAGCTAGCTGGTTCGACCTGTTTCCTGCTTTTTCATCTGTTTTGGGTTTGTTTCAATCCCGATTCAAGCTCGATTTGATCCTATGGGTTCGTGACTAAAAAGCAGTCGACTGGAGATGAAAGATTCAAGAAATTTATTTTTCAACGAGGCGCTGCCCCACACCTCGCAAGGGGCGCTACCCCCTTAACCCCTGCCCACTAACTGGCTAGCAGGACTGCTATATGCATAGCGCACTATACTTAGTAGGTGTCAAGCTGCAGCCGAATCATAAGGTGCAAATTTGAGGGTTCACAGCTGCCCCCTCATTAGAATTGGCTTTAAGCAAAAGGTGATTCTGATGATAGTGAACCCTGGGAAGAGATTCCATGTTAGACTTTGGGCTTGTGATCTTGTAACATCAGATTTTTGGCTTATATGTTCTTTTGCCATATCAGATTCTAGGTTGTACCATGTTAGATTCTGGGTTATACCATGTCAGACTCTGGGCTTGCAATATCTGCTTGTGCTTATCATGCATGAGGACAATCATGCTTTGTACAAATTGAACCTTATGAAGGACAAATAAGGTATAAAGATATTAACCTTTTGGGAGAGGACCCACAGGATAAATGAGGTTTTGTCAATGGCTATTGGTTTGACCTTAGCATTGGATGTGAGAATGGTCATGGTGATCTTCAATGAAGGCTATATGTGCAGCCTAATTGTTGGAGGTAAAGATGATTTGGTGAATTTTAATCAAGGCTATTTGTTCTGCCTAGACTTTAAGATTTGGAGATTTGGTCCACCTAAGGAGTTCAAATTGGTTTAGCAAGGCCATTTGTTCAGCCCTACTATTGGGGAGATTATGATCAAAGTTATCTATTTGACTTTGATGTTTAGGAAGATTGAGATTAATGCTATCTATTTGGCTTTAGTGGTTAGGAGGATTGACATCAAAACTATATGTTTGGCCTTATTGGTTGGAAAAGTTAGGATCAAAGCTATCTATTTGGCTTTAGTATTAGAAGGATTGGGATCAAAGCTATCTATTCGGCTTTGGTGTTGGGAGGAATAAGATCAAAGCTATTTATTCAGCCTTACTGGTTGGGCAAGTTAGGATCAAAGCTATCTATTTGGCTTTAGTATTAGAAGGATTGGGATCAAAGCTATCTATTCAGCTTTGGTGTTGGGAGGAATAAGATCAAAGCTATTTGTTTGGCCTTGATGTTAGAAAAGCTGGGATCAAAGCTATCTGTTTGGCTTTAGTATTAGAAGGATTGGGATCAAAGCTATCTGTTTGGCTTTGGTGTTAGATTTAGAGAAGGTTATGTCTCTAAAAGATGAGGGGTGTGGGAATGTCAACATGGGTGGTTCGACTTGATTTGCCCATTGAAAGTTATGGTTGAGGATTAGTCTTTGTAGGGAAAGGTTTTGGCTAAGGAGGGTCGGTTTGGTTAGAAAATCCATTTGAAAGGCTTAGGCTAATTATGCCTTAAAGGAGATCATGGGCTTCATAAATGAAAGCCTTTTAGGAGTGGGCTTTATGATGAAGGCTTCTTAGTTTAGGCTTTATTATGAAGGCTTTTGGTTTTAGGCTTCATGGCGAAGGCTTTTGGTTTTGGGCTTTATGGCGAAGGCTTTTGGATTTGGGCTTCATGGCGAAGGCTTTTGGATTTGGGCTTCTTAATGAAGGCTTTTGGATTTGGGCTTCTTCATGAAGGCTTTTGGATTTGGGCTTCTTGATGAAGGCTTTTGGTTTAGGCTTTATGATGAAGGCTTTTGGTTTTGGGCATTATGGCAAAGGCTTTTAGATCTGGGTTTCATGGCAAAGGCTTTTGGATATGGGCTTCTTAATGAAGACTTTTGGATATGGGCTTCTTAATGAAGGCTTTTGGATTAGGCTTTTGGATATGGGCTTCTTAATGAAGGCTTTTGGATTTAGGCTTCTTCATTAAGGCTTATGGTTTAGGCTTCTTGATGAAGGCTTTTGGGAGATATGCCTCGACTTCTAGTTTTGCCAAGGAAACTAGATTTAAAGATGATAAGCCCTGATAGAGTTGGAAATTTTGGTTCTACTCATTTTGAGATAATGCCAAGGAATGGGTGGCATGTGGTATGATTTGCCAATGAGACTTGCAATGGAATAATATGATTTCATAAAATTCAAGAATGGTTTGAAGGTAGGCTAAAACTTCTGAAAAGAATCATGAAGGTTGTATGATTTTGCTTTTTGTAGCATGAATCATGGAAAAGAACAAGTCAAGCTTTTCTTGTTGCTTGGGATTAAAGAGACTCTCGGAGTGACACTTAATTGTAAATTGCATTAGTTGACACAAAGAGCCCTTAGGAATGGCTAAAAGGCTAGTGGAAGAAGATAAATTGGGAATCATGCTTCCAAATAAGAGATAAGGATGTGATAGACTAGAGATATGTATGAGGGATTATGCCTTAGCTCTTTGAGCCAAGCGACGGGACAAATTGACAAATGATGACATTCTTGGGAAGACATGCCCCCATTATAGGATAAGAGCATAGAAGATTGTATATCCTTTAGAGAATAAACCTCTGGTTAGGAAGGATGACAGATTGATTAAAGATGATTTGACAACTTTAGACATGAGGGAAGATGACTTAGATGAGCTTTCTCTCTCTCTCTCTCTCTCTTTCTCAGCTCTAACTTTTGCCTAAGCTGCCCTTTTTGGGTTTTTAGCTTAGCGAGCTTGCATTTAAGAGAAAATATTCCTCCATGATTTGGGCCACTGCTTTGAGGGGCTATGGCCTTTGAATTCTATATTTGACAAAGGTCTTTTCTAAACTTGTTGACCTTGTTGAGGTGCATTGTTTGATTACCTAATGTGCAATAGGTAATTCCATTTGATTTGCTCTTTATGCTTTAACTATTTAACCTTCTTCGATTAGGCGCAATTGTTGATGGCACCTCAAATTCTAACATGTGCTAATAGTGGTGGATTTGACTGTTTGTTCATTTCTCTCTTTTTTCCTCTTTTTCTTTTTCTCTTTTTTTTTGTTTTTTTCTCTTTTTTTTTTTATTTTTTTATTTTATGGCTCATCCATGCTGGACTAAACAAGGAAGATGAAAAGAAAATGTATGTGCACTACTATAAAGGAAACTTTATTGCAAGATGACAACAGAAATCGCTATGGTGGATGAGAATAAAGAAATATAAGATGACAGACTCCGACTCAAATTTGGACTTAGACTTGGACTCAGGTTTAGACTTGGAATTCAATCTCAAATAGGTCAGATTAGCTAAACTTGAACTACTCCATGACATGCCTTCTAGGGATGAGGTGAGATGGGGTTGAGTTAGAACTAGATTCCTCATCATTGTTCAGGTTGGTGGTGGGGAATTCAACTTGAAATGATGTACTTTGGATGCAATCCTCAACTTTTGATGCAGTTGCAACCAAAGCTCTAAAGGTGGGTAGGTATTGAGTTAACAAGTGGGCTTTATAGGCAAGAAGTAGATTCTTGACAATGATATCTATTTGTTCTTGCTTGGTTGGCCTGTTTACCATTTGAGCAGTTTTAGCCCTCCACCTAGTAAAGAACATAGAGAAGGACTCATTTGGAAGTTGCTTTGTGTTTTCCAAATCCCTTCTTGTAATGTCCACTTCACTATTATAGTGGTATTGTTCAACAATTGCCTTGCAAATGTCCTCCCAAGTCTATTTTTGGGTATCATCCAAGTTAATAAACCATCTTAAGGCAGGATCAGTAAGAGTTTGCTGAAAGAGTTGAGCAAGGAGCTCATTATTGATACCAAAGGGATGCACTGCCCCCACATACATCTTTAAATGGATCTTGGAGCAAGTACTAGCATCAAATATGTCCAAATTCGGCATCTTGAACTTTGGTGGAACACTTGCATTGAGAAATAAACTCAGGGAGCCTGTATCAACCAGGTTTTCTTTCTTCTTCAGATTCTTCATCATTTTTTCCATGTGCTTCACTTTTTCCATGAAGGCTTTGATTTTAGGGTCGACTTCCTTCCTTTAGAAAGGATCCGCGGGTCGAGAAGTGAGAGTAGGGGTGAAATTTGGTGGTTGAACTATCATGGGTTGATAGAGTAAATTGTTTATGAGGAATTCAAATGATGGAATAGGTAGTGGTGGGATCGTGTCAGTGTTTGTAGGCTCTTTGTCTTTGGAATCAACTATAGAAGTGAATCCATAAACATAATAAAGAGTAGATTTTGGGTCTAATTTGAGTAGTTTTGAGTCAGTTGAGCTTTGGAACAGGGAGGTTTATTCCATCAAGGTACGGACATATTCCATAATGGCCCTCCTTTAGGCCTTAAGCATGTCTTGGAAAAAAGCTTCTTACCTCTTCATCATAGTATCTTGGTGTTCAGAGAGCTTAGCAAGAAGCTCGTCAAAGATTTCATCAACTCTAGTAGCAGTGATTTCATCTCCAGCAACAAACATCTTGTCAACCTTTAAAAGGGAAAAGGAATTGGATTAGTATCAAGCTTTGGAAAAAAGGGTTATGGGGAGGTGTGACAAACCAAAGGATCTTCGGTTTAAAGACAATGGATGACAATGTCTTGTGGTTAGGTTGATGGTGTACAGGTTAAGATAAGGGTAGAGGTGTATGATGTTAACTGGTATGTATTTAGTTAAGGGAGCTAGGTTAGATTTTAGCTTTGGGTGGCTAGATCATATTTTAGCTTTGGGTGGATAGATCAGATTTTAGCTTTGGGTGGCTAGATCAGATTTTAGCTTGGGGTGGCTAGGTCAGAATTTAGCATGGGGTGGCTAGGTCAGAATTTAGCTTGGGGTGGCTAGGTCAGATTTTAGCTTTGAGTGGCTAGATCAGAATTTAGCTTTAGGTGATTGGGATTGTGATTTAAGAATGGTTTACCATGGGCTTAAGGATAGAGTGACTATGGGTTTTGCGATTGGGTATAGATGTACCATGGATTTGGATGTTGGGTGGACCATAGGCTTAGTGATAGTTGGGTAATGGGTTTGGCTAGATCATGGGCTTAGATGGGCCATGGGCTTGGATAGTGATGTAAGAGATAAAACCTAGTCAACATTTAGTTCAGGTAAGGATGATGCTAAGTTAGTATTTAGCTTTGGTAAGGATGGTTAAGGATAATGCTATATCAGTGTTTAGCTTGGGTAAGGATTATGAAAGATGAAAGCTAGATTAGTGTTTAGCTTGGGTAAGAGTTGTGAAAGATGAAAGCTAGGTTAGTATTTAGCTTCGGTAAGGATTATGAAAAATGAAGCTATATCAGTGTTTAGCTTGGGCTAGGTTAGTGTTTAGCTTGGACAGGAATTATGGAAAAGGATAAGGGTACCATAGACGGGTTTATTTTTACTATGAGTTTGACATGGGTTTGGATGGGACTAGACCATGGGTTTTGGGTAAACCATGAGTTTTGGGCTTTGACTGTAGGTTGAGGTGGACCATGGACTTTGGGTGTTCACCAATAGGTTTAGATGAACCATGGGTTATGAGCTTTAGGTGTTGACCATGGGTTTAGATGGACCATGGGTTTTGAGTTTTGACCATGGGTTTAGGTGGACCATGAGCTTTGGGGTGTTGAGCATGGGTTTAGGTGAACCATGGATTTTAGGTGTTGACCATGGACTTGGGTGGACCATGGGCTTTGGGTATTGACCATGGGTTTAGGTGAACCATGGGTTTTGGGTTTTGACCATGGGCTTAGATGAACAATGGGTCATGAGCTTTGGGTGTTGACCATAGGTTTAGATGGACCATGGGCTTTGGGTTTTGACCATGGGTTTAGGTGGACCATGGGCTTTGGGTTTTGACCATGGGTTTAGATGAACCATGGGCTTTGGGTTTTGACCATAGGTTTTAGTGGACCATGGGCGTTGGGTTTTGACCATGGGCTCAGGTGAACAATGGGTCATGAGCTTTGGTTGCTGACCATGGGTTTAGATGGACCATGGGCTTTGGGTGTTGACCATGGGGTTTAGGTGGACCACAGACTTTGGGTGTTTGGATAGGTTTTTGACCCTTCACAAGGTTCAAGCTATGCATGTATGTATGCATGAATGAAAATGTCTCATGATAATGATATACCAAGTTCAGTATTATAGTGCATAAAATCCTAAAGGAAGGTTCTATGAGTCATTACATAAAAGGGTTAGGGTGGTTTAAAGGGAACCCATCACACTAGAGATGCGATATACCTAACCACATGTGAGACAAGGAGCCTCATGTGGGTCCAATGGTATATGCATACTCATTACACCTCTAAAAGGATTAAAGGATATGTCGTGGGCTGGATGATTTCACTATCGGCAAGCAAACCTAAGGAAGGGTTGCCCACTCGATGTTACTTTCTATCCTTGGTTTTCCTAGAAGCTAGGTTTTTTTTTTTTTTTTTGTGGACCAGGAGTCTGATGTAGTGATGTATGAAAGAGTTATTTTATATTTAAAGCCAAACTCAGTATTTTACCAAAAGTAATCCACTTTATCTTTTAGTTGAAAAGATTTTAAGTCCCCAGTGGATTCGCCAACTGTGAGGCCTCGCCCAAGCACCAGTCTGATCCGCCGAGGAATTAAAATGCTTTTCGAGAGAAACTCCATGATTGAAACTCGCTATGCGTTCAAAAAATTGATTTTTGTAATTTGAAAGTTGTGAAAGGGAGTCACCACTTTAATTTACTTATTTTAATTGGGAAAATTAAAGAAAACCTAAAATGATTGACTCCAAAAAACATTTGGTTTATCCCCAATAGAAAATTTACTAATCCGCGAGTGACAGGGCTCAAGGATCAAGTTTTGGTAATTATACAATTATGAAAATATAATTTTCTTTAGTTTGGCTAAAAGTGCAAAATAACTCTTAAAAAGGAATTTCGTGTATGCATGAACAGGAGTATAATGATGCATGAAACATATATATATGATGAGATGGAATAAACAAGCAAAATAGATCTTACTTAATTATTACAAGATCAAAACAATTGAAATAAAGAGGATCTTTCCTCTAGCCCTTATAGGTACTAGGAAAAGCACATATTCCTCAACTAAGCTAATTCAAAATCAAAAATAAAAGATTAATATGAATTAATCAAAATAAAAGGGAAAAACTATTAATAAAAAGATTTTGGAGTTGATGCCTTTCAGAATAGCAGCCTGCGTATCCTATTGAATAAGAATCAAACCCCACGTAATTCTTCCTTCTTACGAAGGAGGGGTTCTGAAAAAAAAAAAAAGGTGTTAGTTTCTTTATTAATTTAATTCTGATTCTTAAAATAATAAATTTTAGATCTTTTTCATTTTAGATCTAAACAGAATTCTAGATTTGAATTTAGAATTTTCAAAATGGAAAAGGGATTATACCTTTGCTTCCCTTGATTTTCGGACGAATGGAACGACCCTTGCTCCGAATCTCAACTCCACCTTGGATTCAAAAAACTTGGAATATGAATCTAAAAGCAACAAGTATATCAATATTAGAGAGAATTTCTACCTTGGAATTCCCCCCTAATGAGCTGGAAGGAGGCTCTATTTATAAAGTTGGTGAGGGAGGAGCCGGTAGTACGGACGGCGGCGTCAGCATGTCGCCGGCAGCACGAGCGGCACTAGCGACATGCTGGGCATCAACGTGCCGCCTTGCTGCCGGCATGAGTTTTATGCTACCTTACCACCGACATGAGATTCGTGCTGCCTCAAGGCAGCATGGAAGGCGTATCGCCCAAACAGCGGCACGGCAGGCGTATCGCCCAGAGCGGCGGCATAGCTCTCGAGCGTTGGCCGGCTGGTTCAACCTGTTTCCTGCTTTTTTGACCGTTTTGGGTCCGTTTCAGTTTTGATTCAAGATTGATTTGATCCTATGGGTTCATGACTGAAAATCAGTTGACTGGAGGTGAAAGATTTAGGAAATTTATTTTTCAACGGGGCGCTGCCCCCTTGACCCCTGCTCGGTAACTGGCTAGCGGGACCGCCGTATACATAGCGCACTATACTTAGTAGGTCTCAAGCTGCAGCTGGATCATAAGGTGCAAATTTAAGGGTTCACAATTGGCAGTCATGGATAATTATATGCATGAAATTTTCCAACTTTAGGATTTAGAGTGAAAATCGTTAGTTCTCTTGCTTTTTGGTCTTTTTCGATCATTATAGTAATATACAGAAATATGATTTAAATCAATATTTTTCATCTAAACACAACAAAAATCAATTTAGAATGCAATTATACACAAATTGGCGGCCCCCTTTGTTTTTATGCATGAAATTCCAATTTTGAATTTTAGGGCTCACCTTTGGAGAAATCGCATAGAAAGGATTGTGTTTTTGGTGGAAAAATCAATTTCTCTTTTAAGAATTCACTTAAGCTAAATTTAATCAATAGAAAATTAGTAAATAAATAGCATAAAATAATTTTCTCATGATTAGTTTCATAGAAATCAAATATTACATTGAAAGAAGAGAAAAACTTTTGAAAATGGTCGCAAAATCGCAAGATTTGAAGATACCTTATGAATTCAGTTGAGAGAATATTTTTGAAAAAATTTTCTACTAGAAATATGATAGAAAATCGAATGGTGGCTATCTAACAAGGGGTTGGCCAAATTTAGCTTTAAATATTAGGTTTTGTGTACAATTTCCAAGTTTGCCCTTAAAGAGCTAGGTGAAGAATGTTTTGGTGTAGTGGGCTTTTGGAAAATTGGGTTTTTTATTTAATTTATGGGCTGATTATAGGGAATTAAAATAAAATATTTTTCCTATTATTTTCATTAAAATTTTTCCTGAAATATTTATTTAAAAGTATTTTAAAAATGCTTTATGCTTAAAAAATTGCATTTTGCATTAAAATTCATTTTATGTGAAACAAAATTATTTTATACTAATGCACTTCATATAAATCATTCATTTCACAATAATAATTCATATTATGCATAATAGAACTAATCTAACATATCACATACTCATCAATCACATAACACATGATTTTTCATAAAAGCACATATTTTGTCATAATAGTTCCAAATTCAAGTAATTAGTCATGAAAACTCCTAGGGTAAGTGTGGATTGTTACACAAAGCCCTTTGCAACAACTGCAATGAAATCTCTTATTTTCACAATCCCACATCAAAATTTCAGTGTTTTCCTCCTTCAACCTTCTCCCTATATATAGAGGACCTCTCAATACTTAGAGGGACCAATTTCTTGAGCTTGAAAAGCATTAATTTCAAGCAAACCTCTTTGCATTTGCTCCTTTCTTCGCAAAGTAAGTTAGGGGTTTCTCTTTGATTCCTACTTAACTAGCTAAAGGCTTTCTGTCCACCTGTTCAAGGCAAATCTATTGCCCAAGGCTTGTTTCTCCAGTTCAAGGCTAGTTGCCACCCACCATCCAAGGCTAGCCATCGCCCACCATCCAAGGTGAGCTGCCATGCCATCCGAAGCTAGCCGCCGCCCGCCATCTGAAGCTAGCTGCCACCTGCCATCCGAGGCTATCTGCTGTCCACCATCCTAGGCGAGCTATAAAGCCATCTGAGGCGAGCTATAAAGCCATCTGGGGCTAGCTGCTACCTGCAATCCGAAGCCGGCTATTGCCCACCATCTAAGGTAAACGGTCCTACTGTCCAAGGCCAATCGTCGCCTGCCATCTATGGTAAGGTTCTTTTCCTTTAATTTTCTTTTGTCTAAATTTCCTTGCCTCTTTTAGTTAGTTAATTAAATTGATTCATCTAGGTTGCTAGCTAATCAACTCTGTAGTCAATTGAGTTTATTAATTAATTCAATTCTCTTTTAATCAATCAATCAAAACATGATAATGTGCCTAGGCTAAACTAACCCCTTCGCAAAAAGGGAGAATTACATGGGTTCTGATTCTCATTTAAAAGGATACGTAAGCATGCTTGATTCAGGCATCGAATCCAATTAAAACTAACCAACTCTCCTCCCTACCACCTTCTTCACTTGCTTTTATTTTGCTTTCTTTTACTTTAATATTAGGTTTAGTTTGGGAAATATGTGACTTCCCTAGAACTCATAAGGGCTAGAAGAGGTATCTCCTAAGTTTAGATTTTCTTGTAATATTAACTTTCTCTTATTTCAAACCTTAATTATGTTTTTACTTTATTATTGAAATAGATGAATTGAATGATCATACATATTATAAATTGTTCATGCATTTTAATTTGTTCATAAAATATATTTTAAGTCACTCTTATATTCGTTGGCCAAACTTATTTTGCTAAAATAAACCGAAAACCTAGTTCTCGAATCCTCTTTGGTTTCAAGTTTAGTGATCTTTTTTCTTTGGGTAATAATTATAATCAAATGGGTTTTTTCTTTATATTTTCCCAAATAAAAACAAATTAAGGTGGCAACTCTAAGAAATAATTTTCAAACCTATTAAAGATAAGCCCGAGGGCTTCCATGTGTGTTCTTTCCCAAATGAGCATTTCGATTTTCTTTAGAGGATCGGACCAGTGCTCGAGCGAGGCCTTACAAAGTGATATCAAACTTAGTCAAAAAAATTGGAGGTAGTCACCTCCATCTAATAGATAGTCACACTCCATCTGATGGATCACCCTATGAGTTTGCTGAGCATAATTAAAGATAATCTACATGAGAAAGAAAAAAAATCATTTTTACTAAGGATCAGTTCTGAAAGTAAAAGAAAGGTCCCATCAAGAGGCATCACCTTCATTTTTACCAAGGATCATTTTCTAAAGTAAAAGGAAAATCTCATAAATGTCATACCCTCCAAGTTTATCAATTTGTCATAATTCATCCTTCAAAGTTTATCAATTTATCACACTTTATACCTAAAACAACTAAGTTGTCTTTATCACTAAATAGAGGCATCACCATCAAAATCATCAAGTTGTCTTCAAAGTTACCTTTTTAGCTGAAGCAGCTAAATGACCTTTACCCCTCATTAGTGACGTAAAAGTCAAATGCACATTAAATCAAGCTAAACAAATCCCTTTCCACTTTTAAGGATCTATCAAATTGAGTGGTAATCCTATGAAATCTAACTAGAAAAGTGTGATTTTCAAAGTCCCTTTATTCCTAGCAAAGTCCCTTCAGACCTTCTAAAAGGCCCAACTCTTCACCTTTAGAAGTCTAAGTTCTTTGGCACAAGCAAAATCAATCATGTTTCATTTTTTAAGCCTAAATTCCTTAGCATAATCATAATCAATCACAATTCATAAACCATCCTTTAACCCAAGTTCTTTGGCACAACCAAAGCCAATCTTGTTTTATAAGTCTTCCTTTAAGCCCAAGTTCCTTGGCATAACCAAAATCAATTATGTTTCATAAATTATCCTTTAAGCCTAAGTTGCTTCGCACAATTAAAATCAATCATGTTCTCAAGCCTCCTAAGAGATCATCATCCTTAAACTTAAGTAAATAATTATTCTTAAAACCCAAATCCATTTTAGCATCTTCATCTATCTAAACTCATTTTGGAGTAATCATCCCTAAATCACCAAGCATTCATTAAAGGCTAAAAACCCCTTTTTGATAGAAAATATCTCAATACTAAAGTAAATGCTTTGGTTGAAGCCATAATCAACTAAAGCTGAACCTATTTGCTGTCAAAGTGATCGAATCACCTTTCTTTCAAGTCACTACCCTAAACAAGGGGCTTCTCCCAAAAACCTATAATATGATACTCCTAAAGCTAATTGGTACCTTCTCAAAGCTACCCGACATCTTTTCAAAATTGATTGGTAACTTCTTGAAGTTGACTGAAGCCTTCATGAAGTTGAATAACACCCTTTCAAATCTGACATCCTTTAGAACTTACTAGTACCTCCTTGAAGCTACATGACACCTCTCCAAATTTGATTAAAACCTTTAAGAATGATTACCCCTCCTTAATGCCATATTGACATTCTCATCTTTAAACAATCCCAAGATAACCTTTAGACTCATATCTTACATCAATGAGTTAACGTTTGTATAAAGCAAGGTCCCTCTTTCTAAACCACCTTTGCACAGAGCAAGGTTCCCTTTCAAGTAACTATCAACTTATGCATAGAGCTAGGTCTCTTCTAAGCAAAAAAACTATCTTTTACTCGATTTAGGTTGTGTTGTTTATATGACTACACTTCTAAGCTAAATAGTCATCCTTCACCTGAACTTGATCATGGTAACAATTTTCACCTGACTCTGACTATGGTAACTAATTTTCACTTGATCCTAACTATGGTAACTATCCTTTCACCTTAATTTGATTGTGACAATCAACTTTCATAAGCAATTTTGATTCTAATCATGCAAAATCTCTCAAAGATATCAAAAGCATCTTCATTCATCAATCAATCCATCAATAAATGTCTAGAAATGATCACCTAGGCATCCTTATAGTTCCTTCCCATCTTCCTTTATTTTGAATCAATCATGTCTTCTACTTAGAAATATTTAAATTCTCACTTAGACATTGATTCAATTTCCTTTTCCATCCTCGTTCATTTTAAAGTCAACCACATCCTTCACCTAGAAATGTCTAAACAATGACACCCATCTGTTTCCCTCTTTTCTATCCATTCTATCCAAAATACATCCAAATCCTTCACCTAGAAATATCTAATCTAGATGTCCCTCTAGTCCTTTCTCTACCTTTTCATCTGAGTCAATCATATTTATCAATTCACTTAAAAAAAATCTAGTTCATTTATTAATTAGTTTTCACTAATAAATGCTTAAAGATAATCATTTAGACATCCCTATAGTCCATTCTCTCACCTATTTATTAAAATTAGTGACATTCTCTATCCTAGAATGTTTAAGAATGATTGCTTAAGCATCTATGTGGTTCATTTTGTCATCTTTCTTTTCAACCATGTCTCATACCCAAATATGTGAAAGCCATAACCTAGATAGCATTTTGGTTCCTTGTACCATCCCTTCTCCTGGGTTCACTTTCATCATAATTGCCTTATAGATAAGACAATTCTGATGAGGGGGCAGTTGTGAAACTTCAATTTCGCACCTTCATGATGCGACCACAGCTTGACACCTATTAAGATTAATGTGCTATGGAGAGCTAGTACTACGATCCCATTAGCCAATTAAATGGTATGAGTCAATGGGGCAGTGCCCCCTAAAGAAAAGTGAGCTTTCAAGCAAAACATTATAAGGATATTTAATTTTTTTACATTGATCAGTATTAATCTCCAAAAAAGAAGGCTATCACATATCAACCATCGAGAGTTTAAACCATGACATATTATTAATATTAGTATTATAAAAATTATTTTTTTTCAAAATTATTAAAATATAGAACAATCTTTTAAATTGGTTGTAATTTTGATTTTTCAGTTTGGGATTGTTTGGTATAGTTCTTAATATGGATAATTGTTATTCTTAAGAATTGTACCAAGAAAACTTTTAGGATGGTTTGATTAAGAATAGGATAAAAAAAAAGTCATATATATATATATATATATATATATATATATATATATATATATATATATATATATATATATATATATATATATATATATATATATATATATATATATATATTCGTACGGTTCTCATTACAGATAGTTATTAATCTCTAGAACCATACCAAAAAAACTTTTAGGATGGTTTGGTTCAAGAAAAAGTCAAATAGTTAACAAATTTTTTTAGTTCTTTATATTTTTGTTACAGTTTGATATTTCTATGTCTCGTACTCAGCCCTACATCCAAGTCTTTCATTATTAAGAAATATACCAAAGAGCTTCCCAAAGCGATGCTGGAAAAACTTGAGGCCCCATCCTAACTCCTATATTGGAAAGACTTGCTAAAGTTGAGAAGATGATTGAGGATGGCCTGATATTAAGGCAAAATTTATTGCCTAGAATCATATTAGAATGATGGGACAGATTAGTCTCAATATAAACTAGTTACCTAATTTGATTTCCAAGGCTATAACTTGTTGTTTATAAGAGCCAAAGGACAAGTTGCCTAAGGCACTACTTTCACCATTAGAAAAGAGTCAAAAGGGCTGGACCAACTAATAAAATAAATAAAGACCAAGATAAGGGAGGTGTGCAGGGCATCAATCAAATCATGCCCATATAACCAGTTCGCAAAAACTTACAAAGGAACCTTTTGCATGTTACATGGTTTTAAAAGCTACATAATGAATTTTTTTCCTTTTAATTAAGAATTGAGGTTCATTTAACCTTTTATTCCCTTTTAATATTAAAAAAAATAGCAAGTGTGATAAGATAAAAAAAAAAAAATAACAAGCTCACTAAGCCAAAAACCTAAAAGGGCAGCTTAAGAAAAAATTAGAGCTAGAAAAGAAAAAAGAAGACAACCTCACTAAAGAACTATCCTTCAGTTCTTTAGGCAAAATTAGAGGAAGGAAACAACTTTGAAAAAGAAGGGAATGAAGTTCTAACTTGATGGCACTAAATGTGGATCCAAATATAGAATAACTGAAACTGCATAGTAAAAGGGCTAAGAATATCAATCATAACATTACCATCATCGTTTTGACGCTAAGAGTTCATTGATGATGTCTGTTTCTCTTCACTCACCACCATCTCGCTGAAATTTATCCATAAAGTTTCAGTGACCCATTTTTCAATCCACAATTTCAGCAAGTTTTAAGGGGCAAAACTGGTAACATTGAAAAGCTTTTTGAACAAGAATTTGAATGACACTGGTCTCACTCAATTTGGCCACTAGAGTTGACTAGAATCTTCATCGAAAGTTTCTATCATTGAAAAAATTTTCCTTCAAGTGGGCACTGCAGTTAGTCGTTAATGCTGATGGCTTTTAGTAGTCAGGTGCTCACCGGTGGCTAGTCTTTGTGATGGCAAAGGTGGTGTCATTCACTGCCAGCTGGAGATGAGCAAATTAGAGCCCAACTCTAGTCCTCTCTCTCTCTCTCTCTCTCTCTCACACACACACACACACACATTTTAATTGGTGAGGGTGAAGAAAAACAACCTTTGATTGGCTAGAATTAGGGGGAAGGAGGTTTCATTGGCTGAAGCAATAAAATATATAATAATAACAATAACAACAACAACAACAAAAACTTCTTTAAATATTATAATTTAAAATCTATATTTCTTAAATTTTGTTACATAATTTTTAATAAATAAATTATGATAAATAAAAATATAAGTCATTAATTTCATAAAATATTTTTATTTCATGAAATATCTCTAATACAAAATTTTTCATTATTTATAAACATATATACATACATTAATAAAATTATAATAAAAAGTCTAAAAATGAAAATTTTCATAATCATTTTAGGTATAATATATATATATATATATATATATATATGAGGCCTTGCCCGAGTACCGGTCTGATCCACTAAGTGGGATCAAAATGCTCATTTGGTATTGAACTCACGAAGGAACCCTTAAGATCAAATAAATTGATTTTAAAAAGAATTGATAAATTGATTTTAAAAAGAATTGATAAATTGATTTTAAAAAGAGTCATCACTTTAATTTTATGTTATTTGAGAAAAAGATTAAAGAAAAAGCCTAAATTTACTCCAATTAATATCCCAAAAGAAAATATCACTAGTCTCGAAACCAAAGAGGATTCAAGAACTAGGTTCTTGGTTTATTAATTTGGCAATTTTAATACAAAATAACCTAAAATAAATTTCATGAATAGAAATAAAGCTAATGCATGAGCAATAATATCAGTGCAATGCATGATAGTTATAAAATGATAAACAAGATAAAATATACTTAAGAATTATTACAAAAATAGAATGAATAAATAAGAAAGAGGATCTTTTCTCTAGCCCTTATAAGTATTAGGATAAGCACACATTCCTCAATTAATTACAAGCATTAACAAATCAAAAAGAAACAACATAATCATACGTAAAAGAAAACAAAATAGAAATAATCTCATAAAAAATGAAAGAAAGGGAAAATTTATTTTATAAAATAGTTTGGAGTTGATGCTTGAATAACTGGCATGCCTACGTATCCCTTTGAATGGGAATCAAACCCCACATAGTTCTTCCTTCTTACAAAGGATGAGTTTTGGCAAAGGTTAAGTTGATTTGCTAATTTAATTTAGATATAAAATTAAAAAGGTTAGATTTTTTCAGTTTTAGAACTACAGTAAGATATAAAAGAGAATTCTAGATATGATTTAAGAAGTCTCGAAATAATGAATTATACCTTAGTTTTGCACTTTTTTTGTATGAATGAGGCAAGTCTTACTCTGAATCTAAGCTCCACCTTGGTTGAGATCTTACAAGCTAAAACTTGCACTGATAGAGTTAAACAAAACAATAAAAACTAAGAGAAATAATAAGAATCAAACTTCGAAATTATGTGAAAACTGAAGAAAATTGATTTTTGGTCTTGAAAATTAACAGATTTTAGCTTAAAACTAACAAAAAATTCTAAATTTTATCTCCCAAAACTTGTTGTTGCTCAATGATTGGAAGTGGGCACTATTTATAGAAAAATTTTGATTAGAAGTTGAAAAAAGAGGGGACCCTGCTAGTAGCATGCTAGCCATGCTGGTGTGAACCCTTAATTTTGCATTTCCCAAAATTACAGACCATTCAGTCAGGAAAAGAATCAATCAAGACTCCTAAATCATCTGGGACTCAGTAACGAGTACAAAATAATTAGAATCATGAAAAATGGATGAGAAATAAGTGAGAACGGGCAAAAGCGGGCAGAACGGGTGGATCAACGTCGGTTGCCGCAGAGACCTATGTGGTGCCACATATATCTCTGCGGCATTGCCGTAGAGGCCTTTATGGTGTCACAGAGGCCTATACAGCAACCTAAGCATATTTTTATTTTTCAACAATCCCATATCGAATATGAGCAGCCTCTATACTTGAACCCTTCCTCTATATATAGATGGCCTATCTACACTTTAAAAGACACAAACTTGGAGGCTTAAAAAGCACTAACTTCAAGTAAATTGCTTTGTCTTTGCTCCTTGCTTTGCAAAACAAGTTGGGGGTTTCTCTTTGATTCCCACTTAACTAGTTTAAGGCTTTTTGCTTGCCTGTTTGAGGCAAGTTCCTTGCCCAAGGCTTGTGTTGGAGGATTTCTCCTTGATTCCTACTCAACTAGTTCAAGGCTTTTTACCCTGTTGCTCGAGGCAAGTTCATTGCCCAAGGCTCATGTCCATCATGGGGAGAAGGTGAAACTGCATTCCAGAGGCCCAAGCCTCATGTCCCTTATATGGAGAAGGTGGAATTGTGATTCAATTGTTCGCTCCATCCACCCTACATCCCCAAGCCGCAAAAGCGCAAGGTAATCTTCTTTTCCTTTATGTTTGGTTTGAAGGCTTATTATCTCTTTTAGTTGGTTAATTAAATTGATTTACTTAGGTTGTTAGTTAATCAACTTAGTAGTCAATTAGGTTAATTAATCAAAACATGATAAAGTGGCTAGGCTAAATTAACCCCCTTCGTAAGAAGGGAGAACTGCATGGGTTCTAATTCCCATTCAAAGGGATACGTAAGCATGCTTGGTTCAGGCATCGAATCCAATTAAAATTAATCAATTATCCCCCTTATCACCTTCTTCACTTACTTTTGTATTTGTTTCCTTTACTTTACTATTAGGATTAATTTGGAGAATGTGTGACTTCCCTAGAACCCATAAGGGCTAGAGGAGGTATCTCCTATGTTTAGGATTTTATTTGTAATGTTAACTTTCTTTCGGACTATCACTTGTATTTATTATTAGATATGCATAATCAATGATCATGCATATTATAAGTTGTCCATACATTTTAAATTATTCATGAAATGTATTTTTAAGTTCCTTTCATATTATTTGGCCAAGCATGTTTTATTAAACTAAAAACCTAGTTCTTGAATCCTCTTTGGTTTTGAGGCTAGTGATTTTTTCCTTTAGGTAATAATAAGAGTCAAATAGGTTTTTTCTTATATTTTCTAAAATAAAAATAAATTAAGTTGGTAACTCTAAAACAATTTTCAAAAATAAGCCCAAGGGCTTCCCCATGAGTTCTTTCCTAAATGAGCATTTCGATTCCCTTTAGCAGATCAGGCCGGTGCTCGGGCGAGGTCTCATAGCTGGTGACTCCACTAGGGAATAACTTTCTTTTAATAAAAGGAAAAATAAGTGGACTACTAATTGGTTTAAAAAGAGTTTGGCCTTTTAATATGATTGTGACTTTGCATGCATCACTTGCATAGGCTCTTTGCCATTCAACCTAGCTTTAGGAAAATAATGGATAGTGAGTAGCATCGAGTGGGTAACCCTCCTTGGGTCTATTCTTTGATATTGAAATCATCCACCCTATAACAAATCTTTTCATCCTTTCAAAGGTGTAACGAGCATGCACATATTGTTGGACCTATGCGAGGCTCCTTGACGCATATGTGGTTAGGTATATCACTACTCTGGTGTGACAGGTACCTAAACCAAGCCACTCTTGATCTTTTCATATAATGAATTTAGAACTTGGACTTTAGGTTGTATGTACCATAAAAGAAGCCTTGTTGTATATTCATGAAATGACTTTCATTCATGCATACATTCATGTTTCAATAATCTTGAAACGAGTGGAGGGCTCGCTAAGCCCATAACTCATTAAAATACCCATCCCTTAAATACTAATGCTAGCCCAAAGGTTTATCAGCCTGCTGTATTACCTTAGTCTTATACTCATTTTGTCTACCTTTTCTCCTTATCACAAAGTGCCAAAGATGGCCAAGGGAACAAATAGATTGAAAGAGAGTGATATGAATGCAACTAATACAGAGGAAAAAGCCCAACTGAATTCATTCTTAACGAGTCTTCTCTTAAAATAAGAAAGGAATTGTCAAGCTATTTTGGAGGCTCAATAGGCCCAGTTCAAATAGCAGAGATAGTCCATTTTAGAGGAGGTTCAAGCTGTGATGAGTCAAGCTAGCTTTAGCTAAAATGTTGCACCCATCCAAGCCATTCCTAACATGACCCAAGCTACTACAAATGTCTCTTTCTCCCCTAATGTCCTTATTGACTTCACTGATAAATGAAAGGCTACAGTGGATGCTCCTTGCATTCCAAATATCATTTCACCCTCTGTCCCAATTCTAGATGTTAACCCATCATCTATCACTTCTAAAATACCAAATGTCATCCATTTTGTAACTCATTCTCCTTTGAATCTTGCTCAAGGAAAGGAATTTTCTTCCCACCTAACACTAAAGTCTTAATGGAAAAATTTGAAGCAATGGAAAAAACCCTCAAAACATTAAGAAATATGATGATGTGATTGATGTCAGTTCCTTAGCACTCTTTCCTAATGCCAAAATTCCACCAAAGTTCAAAATGCCAATGTTGGATAGATTCAATGGGATGACCTACCCTAAAATGCACTTGAAGATGTATATGGAGGGCAATGGCTCCTTTAGGGGTTGATAATGAGCTCCTTGCCCAGTTGTTTCAACAATCCCCCTAACTAGAACTGCTGTAAAATGGTTTTTGGACTTAGATATAAGTCAAAAGAGGACTTGGGATGATATCTACAATACATTTGTTAAGTAGTATGAGTACAACATTGAAGTGAATATCACAAGGAGAGATTTCGAGACTACCAAGCAAAACCCGAAAGAATCTTTCTCCTCATTCCTTATGAGGTAGAGAGAAAAAATAGCCCAAATGGTTAATCAACTAACTAAACAAAAGCAGGTAGATATAATTATGAAGAACCTTTTGCCAGTATACCAAAATCATCTCCTCACTCAATACCTCTCGAGCTTTAAAGCCCTTATTGCCACTACCTATAAAATAGAAGATTTGATCTAGAGTGGCCACATAAAAGATGAGACCACCCATAACAAATATAAGAAGAATACCCCCTACTAAGCTAATGTCACTACCTCAACTAATAAGAAGGAAGGAGAGGTATCTGCCATTTCTCATCATTAGCCATTAAGATTGGAAATAAAGTCTTTTACTGAGCTAGGAGTTCCTTTGGTTATGGCATATAAGAAAGCCCTAGAAACCAAGTTGATCAAGCTCCTAGAACTAAGGGCTCCTTCTAATCTGCTTCCTACAAACTACAATCCTAATGAATACTGTGAATATCATCAAGGGGCTAGCCATAAGATAGAAAAGTGTTGAACTTTGAAGCATAAGATACAAGTTCTTATAAACAGTGGGGACATCATACCTCCTAAACCTAGACCCAACATTTCCACCAATTCTCTCCCTAACCACCAAGTTAACCTTATCACCACCACTAATCTCGAAGTTAATTCTATCTCTTTGATTTGGTCAGCTTTTGAATATTATTGTGTTCTAGATTTTAGCAACCTTATGGAGGAGATTGATGCCATAACTAGGAGTGGTAGGATCTACTAAGCACTTACTTAATAAGATGGCCAACAACCTATCCAACCTATCCCATCCCCTGCTGAAAAGATAAAAGGAAGCACTGAACTTGATGAAGATCCTATCCTTAAATAGTTAAAAAAGACCAAGCTAATATATCTATTTAGAGCCTTATCCAATCATCTTACCCTCATCGCCAAGCTCTTTACATGGCATTGAACCAATGCTAAGCTCCTATAGAAATCACCCCTGAAACTTTAGTGGCTTCTGTCACAAACACCATAAAAGTTACCTCCATCTCTTTTAATGACCATGACTTGCCTAAGGGGGAGCTAAACCACAATCATGCCCTATACATAACAGTCCTTACTCAGGGGAAGATAGTTCCTATGTTATTGATAGATAATGGGTCTGCAATGAATGTCTGTCCATTAAAATTAGCAAGCTACTTAGGGTTAGAGGCTTTGAACTTCACACCTTCTAACTAGATTGTAAGGGCATATGACAACACAAAGTGGGAGGTTCTAAGTGTAGCTACCTTGGATGTATTCATTAGACCTGTCACTTATCCTATCCCATTTCAGATGATTGATGTACCAACATGTTTTAATCTCCTCCTTGGACAGCCCTAGATACATCAAGCTAAAGCTATCCCCTCTTCCTTCCATCAAAAGCTAAAATTTCCTTATAGATCCTCCATTGACACTGTTAAAGGGGATACGTATGGGAAAAGTGAGGTCCCAAGTTCTGTACCAATTCTGGAGATTCAGCCTAAGCTACCTACCCTGCCATTGTTAGGTTTTGCCTTTGAAATAATGCAATTCATAGAGAAAGAAGGAGGTAAAGAGCTCGAGCTTATGCCTTTTGATTTTGATCCTTATGGGAATATTGCTGAGACTAATATCTTGAGAACAATGAATTATTTCCTAGATTAAGGCTGGGCAAAAGTCAACAGGGAGTAAGTCAATTCAAAGAGTACCTTGTGGTTAACCCATCGTTTAGTTTTGGTTACAAGCCAACAAAAGAAGATCTGACTAAGGCAAAAAAAAAAGGGCCAAAGAAAGAATGGCAGCCCTAGTCATATGATTGGACCATGCGCCCCTATTTCAAAACACTTAATAGGTACTTTGTAAGAGAGGGTGAAAACTTTCCATATTGTGGTTTTCCAGAGCCTTGGGTCTATCTTATTACTAAAAAGCTAATCCTAGGTTTTGAACTCTTCTTTGATGTCAGGCTTTCCATAGAAGACTATGAACTATTTTTCATGTTGGAACAAGATTGGGAGGATAATATGGAGGTTGCTCTCTTTGAGCAGGTTTGTATGATGGGAGACGAACAGGTGACTGACTTAACTAAATTCATCCAAACAACTCAAATCCAACTTGAAAACTAGTACTATGAGAAGAAATAAGAAGGTGGCTAGTCAAAGTCCAAGTCTAAATCAGAGTCTGAGCTTGAGCCAAAGTTTTAGTCCGAGTCTACATCTAGGTCAAAATTAGAGTCAGAGTCTATTGATTCCTATTCCTTATTTGAGTTTGTAGTCAACTGTTTTGGTCTTTCTTTTAATTTTGATGTAATGATGGATAACAACTCTTTTATTCATAATAAAAAGCTTGAGTTTTCTTCTTATGATCCTGTGTTTCCCATTTCCTTTCCTTTGCCTTGTCTTGAATCCAATTTGAATGAAATAAAAAATAGCAAAGAATTAATAAGTTTTGGCACAATTGAAAAATCAAAAACTACATTCATTGCATCATCATGTCATGACAGGGACTGCTTAAGTAAAATGATCCAAGAATTCTTGGATTGCTTCGCTTGGGAACCCAAGGACACTACAAGAAAATCAACTTATTACAACAAATTAATTTGTCACAGTAAAAGCTGATTTTATCATAAAATATTTATGGTAATGAATTTAGCTTGTCACCGAGTTGGTCACAACAAACTTGTCTTAATAAGTTTGTTGTGAAAAAATACAATTTTCTCATTATAAAATAGAACAAATTGTGACAAAGTCATTTTGTCATATAAATTAATTTGTTGTGACAAATTATTTATTCAAATAAAAAATATTTTGTCGCAAAAAACATCATTTTAACACCATATAATAGATTTTTTGGTGACAAAATAAGATATTGTGACAAAAAAAAATTGTTAAAATATTTATTTTATGACAAAATTCTAATGCTGACCAAAATATATTTGTCACAAATATAATTTTGTCAAATTTACAATGCCATTACTAATTATCTTTAGTGACTAACTTTGATGTGAGAGACTTATTTTTATCACCATAAACTATAATAATAAATCATCCATACTTTATCACAAATTTATTAATATATTTATTTTTTAGATTATAATTTAATTAATTATTATTTTTATCATGATAATTTAATTATTGACAATAAAAAACATTAATAAGAAAGATTTTGAATACAAATATACTATTCTTATTAAACATTCTAAGTACATTATAACTTAATTCTATTTTTACATCAAATGAAGGGAAAAAAAAAAAAAAAAAAAAAAAAAAAAAAAAAAAGGGAAACACTATGAGGTAACTATATACAATTTGGTATGCAGTAAAAGAAATTTGGCATCAACTCTTATCATTGACCAATTTTAGCTCATTTGCTAACTAGATCGAGAATATGATATCCCCTACAATAAAAATAATAAATAAAAAATAAGTTAGAGGAAGTTAGGAAAGAATTGTGAAGCATGAACTAAAATAAATTAAATAAATTGTATTTGCATGTGAAAGAATGACAAAATATAATAAATTTGAAACAAAAAATAAAATAACTACTAGCTACTTTAACTATGGATTAAATCCCTCAATCTTCCAACTCTTCCTACAGGGACAAAACTCATTCTCACCTGTCTATTGTCTCTTTGGATCTCGATACCCAAATTATAAAAATTAGTACGCCAATCATTCATTACTATTATTGATGACATCTTTCTTTGTTGTTTTTTAAGAAAAATCAAAAACATGTAAAAATAATAAAAATTATAAATTATGGAACATTCAAAATTATTGAGGAAAGAAAAGCAGATTAAAAATCCAGATTAAAGAAGAAATCAGAAAATAATTAAAAAAAAAAAGATAGATTGAAAAAAAAATAGGCAAATTAAAATTAAAAGGGTTTTATATATTCCTTAAATAAAGAAAAATTGACACAGTAAAAAAATTATATATTAAAAAAGAAAAAGCTAAAACTTGTACTAACCTGAAATTCTGAATTGAGAAGAAAGAACAAAAAAAGAAAATAATTGTAGCTTGAATCAAATAGTTATGATATTAATGAACATTGATTAATGATGGGTGGTTTTTTTGGTTGAGTAAATCTAATGAATCGTTAAAGGGAAAGAAGGAGAATTGAAAGGGGAATGAGTGAGGGAAAGATGTGGAGCGGCTAGGAATTTAAAGAGTTAATTAGGGTTTTATTTGTTTGGCTTAGTAAAAATAAAAGGTGAAAATTAATTACTAACTTTGCCCTTTTTTTTTTCGGTAATACAAATTTTAGACTTTAAATTGTTAACTTACACTATTGTTAATTATTTTTATACAGTTGAAAGTTTTAGTTTTTTTAACTCCATATGGCATTCTTTTATGGTAAAAAAAAAAATAAGTTACAATTATATGTTATGAATATTATTGAAATTTATATAATATAAGGTATATTTTGTTAAATTTATTAATTGAAAATATTTAATTTAAAATTTACAGGTCACATGGAAAGCTCTTAAGAGTAAAATATATATATATAATATTGAAAAATTAACAATATTAACTATTTTTAGTAATATATAAATCAATTTAATATTATATTATTTTTTATTTTTATTAAATTTAAATTTTATATGGCATGTGTATATGATTAGATATTTTAAATTAGAATTATAGTTTCATTAGCGTTTGAAATTAATACTATTATCAAATTATTTATGCATTTACTGATTAGACAACATGTATAAGTGCGCAATAATAATAATAGTCCATCTATCTCATTTTATTTGGGACAATATTTTTGGGATGTCCCAAAAAGTATGTCTCATTTCTATTTTTAATTTTTTTAGACTTTATACATATTTTGTTCTTAGATATTAATTAAATTTTTTCCTGTAAAATTTTAAGAAAACAAAATTTAATTGTATTTAATAAAAGACATTAAAAAAAAACATAATATTTAATGCACTCTTAAATTTTGTGAAAAAATATGTTCCAAACAAAATGAGATAGAGGGAGTAATTATAATTTATTATGACAAATATTTATAAATAACATATGTACAAATATTTTTATCCTATTATTTCAAAAATACTGAATGAAATAAAATTTTAATTATATCATATGAAAATTTATTTCAAAATCTTAAATATCATATGAAAATTTATTACAACATATAATTAGTTGTTATATTAATATTTTTTAACAACAAATAAATATTTGTAATGATAACTATTTTGGTGAGGAAATGAATCGTCAATTTATACATTGTATATTAATATTGACAAAATTTTTGTCACAATATACCAAAACTTATTGTGATGAACACTATTTGTCACTATTATGTTTAACTAGTTAATTTATGGTAAGAAAATCATCTTGTAACTATAAAATGTACTTATTGTGACAAAAAAATTTTGTCACTCATAAATTTTGCCATAATAAGTAATTAGTATTAGCGCCAAAATTTGGCACCAAATTTTAGTGACAAAAATTTGGCACCAAATTTTCTTTTATCATTAAATACATTGTTTTTCCTTTTATTGTGACAAAAAATGGTGACAAAAAGTCATTTTGTCACTGTTTGGTGCTCTCTCCAAGCCTCCTATGACAAATTTTCTTTTTGTCACAATATGAGTGCTTTTTGTGATAAAATTAATTTCGTCACAAGAAATTTTGTCACAATATTCTATATTTCTTATAGTGCGATATGACTGGGCTAGATTCAGCTATAGCAGTTCATAAAATTCCTACTTATGAGCATGTGAAGCCCGTTAAACAAAAGCTGTGATGACTGAAGCCAAAGTTATCTTTAAAGATCAAAAAAGAAGTCACCAAGCAATTAGGCAATAGGTTCATTGAACCAATCACTTATCCTTCTTGGTTAGCAAACATAGTTCTAGTGCTGAAGAAAGATGGGAAAGTCAGGATGTGTGGGATTATCGGGATCTAAACAAGGCTTACCCCAAGGATGATTTTCCATTACCTCATATTAACCTGTTAGTTGACCATATGGCCAGATATGAAGTAGTCTCCTTAATTGATTTATATGCAGGGTACAACTAAATTCAGGTCTATCCTCCTGACAAAGAGAAGACTACTTTTGTAACTGAGTGGGATACGTATTGCTATTAGGTTATGCCTTTTGGGTTAAAGATTGCAGGGGTGACTTATCAAAGAATGGCCACCATAATTTTTCACAACATGATACATAAAGATTTTAAGGCATATGTTGATGACAAGGTAATCAAGTCTGAAACAGCAGGGGATCACCTATATGCTTTGAGGTGATTTTTCTCTAAACTCCACCAATATAATCTTAAGCTAAATCCTACCAAGTACAATTTGGGGCATTGTCTGGAGTATTTTTGGGGTACATGGTTAGTAAAAAGGGAATAGAAGTGGATCTGATAAGTCAAAAGCTATTTTGGAAATGCCAGTACCCAATATAAAAAAGTAAATTAGAGGCTTCCTTGGATGACTACAATACATTAGCCAATTCATAGCTCAGCTAGCCGACATCTATGGTCCAATCTTCAAGTTGCTAAAAAAGGGTACCTTTAAGCAATGGAATAATGATTGCGAAAAAGCTTTTGAGAAAATCAAAGAGTACTAACTAAGTTCTCTTGTACAGCAACCACCAAGACCTGGAAAACCTTTATTGTTGTACCTCTCCATCACAGAAGAAGCTATGGGGGCAATGCTTGCCCAAAATGCTACTGAATCATATAAAGAAAATTTCATTTATTACTTAAGTAAGCACATGCTTGCTCATGAACTCAAGTACAATCAAATCAAGAAGTTATGCATTGCTTTGGTGTGGGTTTGTTATAAGCTTCAGCATTATTTGAGTTCATATACTACCCATGTCCTGGCTAACAAGAGTCCTTTGAAGTTTCTCATAGAGAGACTAGTTCTTGACAGTAAGATGGCAAGGTGGATGGTGGTTCTCATGGCTTTTGACTTGAAATATGTCCAAAGGAAAGCTATAAAAGGGAGTGTGATAGCAGATCAATTAGCGACAGCCCCAGTAGATAGTAATTGGTTAGAGCCAAAATTTCCTGATGAAGAGATCATGCAAGTTGACCCTGAAGTCTAGAAATTATTCTTCGATGGTACAACTAATAGCAAAGGTTATAGTGCTGGAGTTGTTATAGTCACCCCTGAGGGAGAAAATTTGCATATGGCTCTCAAAATAGCTTTTGAGGTAATGAATAATGAGGCGGAATATGAAGTCTGCATAGCTAGCTTAGAGGTTACTATGAATTTAAGGATTGATTACCTGGAAGTTTATAGGGATTCAAATTTGATTGTGTCCTAAGCATTGGAAAAATGGAAAATAAGAGAAGAGTGATTAGTTCCTTACCATAAGTGCTTGGATGATCTAGCAAAAAAATTTCATGAATTATCTTTTCATTATTTACCTCATGCCAAGAATTAATTTGCAGATGCTCTAGCAACACTTACATCAA
The DNA here is from genome assembly GCA_947687605.1 of Reutealis trisperma. NCBI lineage: Eukaryota > Viridiplantae > Streptophyta > Magnoliopsida > Malpighiales > Euphorbiaceae > Reutealis > Reutealis trisperma. Next base: position 112,100 of record CANTUT010000944.1, read on the forward strand.
TGCTAGACATGAGAGACAGGGAAATAATAAGACTTATGGTTATTAAGGTGAAGCGAGAACTAGGGTACCGTACTTTGTGCATGAATATTTAACTGGCTGATTAGAAACTTTAGTTTTAAGACATCTTCAACTATCTCAAGAATGGAAAGTATCCAGAAGGGGCCTCTAAATCAGAACGAAGAACCTTAAGACAATTAGATAGCAATTTCCTGCCAAATGGAGATGTTTTGTATAAAAGGGACTAGGATAACATACACTTGAGATGCATGACTGAAGAAGAAGCATAAAAAATCATGAAATGGGTCCATGGAGAGGAAGAAGGGCCGCACATAAATAGGATCGCGTTACCTCAAAAAATTGCAAATCTGGGATTTTTTGGCTCACTATGAATGAAGATTGTGCAAAGTTTGTATAAAAATGTCATAAATGCCATATTTATGCCAAGTTATAAAAGCAACCTCCTATGCCATTATAGCCCATAACTACTCCTTAGCCTTTTGCAACTTCGGGTATTGATGCCACAGGAAGAATAAATCCTAAATCATCCACTAGTCATGAATACATCCTTGTAATAGTTAATTACTTCATAAAGTGAGTAGACTACAAGGTATTAGATTCAAAAAGAAGTGGCTCATTTCATCCAAACTAACATCCTTTGTAGGTTTGGAGTACCTTTGGAGATTATCACAAATAATAGGTCTCATTTTCAAAAGGAATAGTTTAGCTCTTGAAAAAGGAAGAGATCCAGCATCACAAATCATCTCCTTATCGACTACAAACTAATGGGGCAATTGAAGTAGTAAATAAGACCATCAAATCCCTTTTGCAAAAAATGACTGATAATAACAAGCACTGGCATCAATAGTTACCATTTGCTCTGTGGGGATATAGGACTTCTATGCATACACCAACTAGAGCAATTCCTTACTCATTGGTATATGGAATGGAAACCGTATTGCCAATTGAATTGGAAATCAAATCAGCCAAGATCATGAGAGAAGGTCAGTTAGATGAGACAGAATGAATTAAAAGTTATCATGATTAGTTGAATGCTATTACAGAAAAAATAATGGATGTGTTGTATCGACTACAGGGTTACCAATAAAAATTGTCTCGGCATTTTAACAAAAAAGTGAGAGTTGGGGGCCTATAAGAAGGAAACTTAGTCTTAAAAGAAGTTTGAGCCCCAATGCATGACCCTAGAGGCAAATTCAAGCCAAACTAGATTGGATCTTATGTGCTAAAACACATCCTGTCAGGTGGAGGTGCCATTCTCATGGATTTGGAAGGAATTGAATTTTCCAGCCCTTACAACTTAGATCAATTGAAGTGGTACTTTGTATAATGATGCATTATAACTAGAACTATATGGACCTGATTCACCAAAATGATAGAAAAAATCATGTGATAGAAATAAGTTATGTAAGGAGATACGTAGGTAGCCCTTATTGGGTGCGGTCCAAATGATTAATAAAATTTCTTTTACGCCAAATGGTGTTGTTTCAATGCAAAAAAAAAAAAAAAAAAAGAGTTAATTAGTTATTAATGTTTTATTTAAAATAGGATTTAAGACGAATCTAAAAATCTTACTCATTAAGAAAAGAAGAAGTCAAAAAAAATCTGCCTAATATCCTAAATAATAGGTTTTCCTAGCTGTCAATAGTCCCCCTGTAGAAGTGTCATCCTCTATCTCCTTAAGTAAAGTCACCCTCCTTATATTTTCAGATGGCTAAAAAGTAACAATCCACCATATAGTATAAGCCTCTGTCTTATCAAAGCAATGAGATGGAAGAGTAATATGAAAACTGCAGGCCTATTCATTAGTTACTGCCCTAACCATAGTGGGTGTAATGAAAGAGGATTCAAAGATAGCTCCATTTAGGGGCACCTCTTGCACATGGGCCATTTGGTGCATCACCCTTGTTCCTTGGTAGAATGTTACTATGTTCAAGCTTAGTAATAAACCATCCTATAGCCAAAACTTATAGTCATAAACTTCTTGACCTTATACCAAGGATAAATCCACAACAATTCCTAGGGGTCGAACTCAAACAGCCACTCAATCCACACTTTTTTAGAATTGAATTTCCTCATTATTGTGTTAGATTGATACCACGAGGCTGAGTAGTCCTTTTTAGTAGGAGGAGCAAACACTCTTAGATGATCCCTTAGCTAAATCTATGCAAAAGCATATTTGAGTAAGAAAGGACAAAGACAGAGAAAGGAAAATGAGGAAGAAAAGCATACCTGCAGAATAATTAGACTCATAGACTAAGGCCCATCACTCTTGTAAGCTCGATCCAAACTAAGGATTGTTTATGCTAAGATGATCCCAGCAATAAAGTAACCTTCAACCATCTGAAAAATCTATTTTGTTATCCTAACTTCCCCCTAACTAGTTAGACCTATAAAGAGATACCCAATAGTCAGACAAAAAGCTAAAGCATTCATCCGATGATCCTGCCATTCCTTATCTTCAAAGCCTTGAGGATCATAGAACTTGGTAATTTTAGCAGTCAGGTCCACCAAAAAATCTCTGACCATAGGGCTAGCAGTTGCAGTTCCAATCCCAGGAGCCTTAGAAATAAATTGAAGTACCCTACTCTCAGTATGGGGGCAGCCAAGTCGGCTTTAAGATCATATCCTAATATCATACTAAATTCTTCAAAAATAGGGCACATTTCATCCATGCCAACCCTAAATCTGAAAACATAAACCTCAAGATCCTAGAAGACAAGCTCTCAAAAAGCCCCAATCCAATCGAACCCCTCTCAAGGTTGGCATGGCTCTAATCCCAAAAATTTCTAAATTAATGCGCTCCACTTGCTTAAGGTTTTTGGTCCATAAATGCATTGAATGACTAAAATAGGACTCCATGAGGGAAAAGGAAAGAGAAACTAAAGAGAAAGATGAGAGAAAGGTAAAAGGAAAAAGTAGGAGAAGTGTGTTGAAAACTAAGATTTCAGTTGTGAAGATTTCTAAGTCATAAGAGGGGTATATATATGAGAAAATTGAAGATTTTTGCTGGGGTTCCTATAGAAAGCCATACTGTTCCTTAAGTGTCTTTGCTATACTGCTATAAAGTGCTCTGTGGCAATTGCAAAGGGTTGTAGGCACCACACAGGTTGATCGGTTGTCGCACCCCTACCGCAAGTTACCGCAAGCTACCGCGACCTTTCCTTTTGCATATCATGTAGTATTTAAGAAAAATTTGATGAAAAGAAGAGGGAGAAAGCAAAAGAGAAAGATTGGCAGAGTCCTACCATGCATTCATTCATAGAAAAGGTGCATTTATAACATACATAAGTCAAATCCTTGCATTATTGAGTCATAACATCCATGCATCATACAAACAAAATAGTACATAAGTCAAGTGTTATGTCAACATGAATATATGCATACATAATCATAAATAGAGTCAACATAACATCTGCATGATAGGAGGTAATCTAATGTCGGCCTCACCTATGTCTCCTCCTCCGATCTACATCATCTCCCTCGTTACGATCATACAAAGTAAGAGTCATGGACAAGGCTGTCCTCAAGTGATGAACCATCTCATAGTTATGGCGAGCCCAATCCTCAAGGATCTGCATAAGAAAAAGATGAGTAAGAAACTATATTAAGTGACAAAAGGTAAGCTCAGAAAGGGGGAAGAAGTATATACCTTGCTTACATGATTCAAAAATGGTATGAAATCAATAGGGAGTCATAAGGGATCTCATTTCAAGCTAAGCCATGATCAGAAGAAACATAATTGAAATCTTCTCTTGCCCATAAATAGGTTGGAAAAGTCGCCTACTCACTTGATCCAACCCTATCAGAAGAGTCATTTGCAGCAAATCTCGGACCACCACTCCTCTTAAAAATAAAAGTATGAATTGATCCTGTGGCAAAAGATCTATCACTAGAATGGGCCAATCCTAGAAGAAATAGGACACAAGGTAGCAAGTGATGCATGTAAAAACCCTTATAGTTACTCTTAAAGTCCAAGAAAGGCTCAACTAGAAGGCCTACTGCTAATGAATCCTGATTAGGGATGTGCTATCCATACCACATCTTAGCAAGGGGGTCAACTGGCACAATCCTCTCTCCTATAATCTGGCTGGGAACTCTCTCATCGAGGTAAAACATAGAATCAGTGTGGAAACGTAGAAGGAGGTAGCGAGAAGACAAAGCCACACCAGACTCATGCTATGGAGTGATGAGTTGAAGTCTATCAGTAAAAGGTAACCACTGAACCTATGAAAAAAAAAAGAAAAGGAGAATAGAGGAAGAAAAATAGAATATCAGAATTTATGATAAAGATAATGTGTCAAGCATGTGTGTATACATGTGATGACACTAAATGAGAAAAGAAATCTTGAATAAGGCGAAAATCATATCTCTCCTGATGACGACGATTCTATGTCCACCAAAGATAGCCACTTGGGATATGATTTACTATACGATCCTTCAAAGCAGAAGCAAGAAAAGGAAAGTGCTCATAAGCCCAATACTGCATAAAGGAAAATAGTCATAAGACACAAGATTGGTTGGGACAAGACAAAAATAAAAAGAGAAGAGCATACCTCCCAAATGATATGGGTCCCTCCTAAAGCAACAAACACACCTCAAGATAAGTTAGACATCTCTTGGTACATCACGCACAAAGCTGCACCTCCTTAGTCAAAGTCCCTAATAATGGATAAGTCCTCCATTGAGGATAGAATATTCAGATCAATGGTATCCCTCCATGTGTGGCAAAATGAGCAGCCTAGTATCATCAAAATTAGCAAGCAAGCAGCCTACTTATCTAAAAGAACTCCTACATCATAAGTATAAATGTCAATATGCCCTCAAAGCCAAGAACAGGAAAGATGTAGATCACCTTGTAGAGGGTCCATGCCCAACAAGTCAACCATAGTTGCTGACAAGATAGAGGTCCAAGTAGGATAAAGCTCTAAGGCTCAAGGTCAAAATGGCATACCAACTAACATTGTCAACTCCAAGGGGGTCACAGTCATCTCCCTACATGGAAAGTGAAAAGTGTCTATGGTCTCCCGCCACCTCTTTGCCAATGCCCGCAACAAAGGAATATTACCCTCTTGGGTATAATCCATAAAAAAAAAACCTAAGCAAGACAGTGGCTCAATCAACTTTTGGAACCGAGGATGAGTCTCTATAAAAGTGGAGACAGTAGATAAATTTGATTTACCACCTCTCAATCTAATAGTTGTAGTCTTTGTAAAAAAAAAAAAAAAAACTTTTATTTTACATGCACATATTTTCTATGAACTAACATTGAAATAGGAAAGGAAGGGCAAAATGATAAATACCTCTATGATGTCGGTACTAGCCATATGGTGCTCCAGCTCCTGCAGTAAGTCCATCGGGTTGGGATTATGCCTTGGGACTTGGT